>JAMKCH010014681.1:0-24712 GCA_023653785.1 Ophioderma brevispina
ACCGATACAGACGTGTTGCAAAGACGTACGCCACTGATTTCGACAAAATTCAAAAGATGATGATATTGTCACCTTTGGCCAACATGGAATCGTTCGTCAATGATGCAAATCTATGCGGTTGACAGCTGCACAAAATGTAAACATTTGTCTATTCCACGTGCTTTCTCAAAAGATTAACTTCCACAGTAATTATTGCCCTTCCTAGGGTCACTTTTTGGATCAAATGGATTACTCTCTAAGGCAAGTAAAAAAAAAAGGAAAACAGTTGATCGTCCCCGCCCGGCTCCGATTTGGACGCCGCACCAATTTGTTAGGTCTTATTTTTACAAAACAAGCAACAACACCACACAAAGAGGCTACAAGGGGAAAACTTGAAGGTTTAACCAAAAATATCGGAGCACTATGAACTCTCATACCTATTTTAAAGAGTATCCTTCATTTTGTTAGTAATTCTTTCACCTTCTTACATACTACTATTTCCACAACGCAACACAATCTTCAAATATATCATGTGGCCACGTAGACATGGCGTCCATCTTGGAAAAAAATAATAAAAAACAAAAATAAAAGGCCTCCCGCACCAACTTTTTTCAAAGTCTTGCCGATTCACCTGTTTATTTTTTTTATAACTTGGCCTCAAATAGCCCTCGTCCCCAGGATCAACAGATTTAACAGGAAGTGATCAGAATATAATATTTTGTCTGTGGAAGTATCGTTAAGCCATAGTGACATATATTGTAAGAATTGTGCATTTCTTTATAAAGTATTGAAACTTGGCACATGATGCACAATCAAGTACTGATCATTTAATCATGTGGACCACCTCACTCATTCTCTCAAGTCAACTGGGTCCTTTGGGGTCATCTAGGTCCATTACTTTTCCGGTGGTAAATGCATCATTTTCATCCTTTAATTCGCCTACAATGATTAAGTTTTAGTTAATGTAGCTCTGTATATTAAATTAATATTGATATGAAAATTGGAAATTAGTACTAATTTACAGACACTATCAGTGATTTGAAAAATATTTTAAATGTGCAGGAATAGCTTTCAAGTGAAGGATAAGTCTGAAGAATTCTTCATAATTATCCCTTTTCCAACTATAGAATTGAGAAAAGGAAGAAAACGGCAGTGTTCCAAGACACGATTCTCCATTCCAGTTACGTGTTGTAGTAAGTGTCCGAACGGACGTATACTGAAATATCCGATCCTGTCCTTTATTAGGTTGCCTCAGAAAAATGTCTTATCATTTGCATGGTATGTTAGGAATACCTTCTACTTGTACATACATGTAAAAATCTGATTTTTGATGATTTTTTCGATTTGCTGAGTTAGCAATCACTGATAGTGTCCTTTAACCATCGTCCCCCACCAAGGGGGGGGGGGCGGGAGGTTTACCCACCCCCAAGAATATTCCCTGTCGCACAAAAACGCAAACGATATGATCTAAGGTTTTTTCATGTAACTGTAAGTTCCTCCTTTGTGGTCATTTTATTGAAGAATATGGAGGTACACCGCGGGGGTGGTCATGGTGTCCTGGCATGTTGTAAGGTGGGGGGGGGGGGTCCCACTTGCCTATACTTCCTGTGTAAAATGTCAAAATGGTACTTCTTTTACTTATGATGCTATTGTAAGCAATACTGACAATATTTGTATTATTTTCTTATTGTTTAGAGTAATAATATATATATATGCTTACGGTTGTACCACCCACATTTCAAATATAAATACCAATTTTGCTTGCATGAATGTTGCAAACCCTGATTTTTGGACTTTTCAGTACGTCATCTATTAGATAAACTCTCCGTAAAACTTGATAGTTTGTACTTGATTTGAAAAAAGGGACATATGTAGCTACACAATGCTAATCAACAAGATGTGTGCCCTTAATTACGAAAAAAATGGTGGTGCCTACCCCCCCCCCCGGAAATGTAGTTAGAATGTAGAATTTTACCCTTTGGTTAACAACTTCTATGACCCCAATGGTTCATTTTGCATCCTGACCACCCATTAGTTATTTTAACATTAAAAGTTTAGATCATGCATTCCTAGTTTACTTAGTTGTTAATAATTATTTTATCGTCAGATTGCTATTTATTCAGTATTAATGGAAACTAGGGTTTGAAATTAATTATATTAGTACCGGACTAAATCTCTGTAAGTGCTCGAGATTTTTGAGTTACCTGCACTCACCTACTAGAAGTTGATGCAATGTTTTTTTAATTAGAGTCTGTCAAGCTACATTAGTTTTCAATAATAAAAAAATCTGCAATTAGGGCAAAGTTTTTTCAGTCAATTTTATTATTTTCACGTATGCTACAATTGGGCAATTTTGGGGCCAATATTTAGGGTTCGTGGTAACACTATTTACTAAAAAAGTACAATAATTTGGGTTCAAACTTTCCCAAAAAGTGACCAGCATATGATCTTATACAAGAAACAAAATTGTCTCAATTCACCATGTATATGTTGTGGGATAATCTATTGTAACAGGAACATACCAAGAATTTGCTAAATTTTGCCCTCCCCAAAATGCCACTTATTACATTAAAAATGGCTATAACTGACCCAATATACCAAACTCTCGATTTTAAAATCACAAACCTATATTAAAACACTGTTTTTTAATTTTAATCAGGATAACATTTTAGGATCATTTTGTGTTCAGATTTTGAAAGTGTGCTCGAAAATGTGTTACCCCACCCCTATTAAAACCTTGGACTCAAAATTTGACCTATTGAAATACAGTGATGAAAAATTAAAAGACAGTTATATAAAATCTTTTGCCCTGATGTCAAGGTTTTTTATTATCCAAACCCAATTGGATAATTTAGGAAAGGTTCTACGAAAAACATTACTTCAACTTTAGGTGAGGCAGCTAGGACCCCAAATATCAGGGGTCCAGTCACGGACTACGTCTACACCAATCCTATGATGAGATTAACTATACATTACATCTGTAGGAAGTTTGAAAACTTTTCATTAAATACAATGTATAGTAGTCACGGTACATCAACAATTAAAGGAAATGGGCAATCCGTTTTAGAAAACGGCAATGATAGGTTGTGCTTGACAGAAAAATAATTGTAAGCAGTGAAGTGATCAGGACTGTTAGAGAGCTGAGAGCATTGACACTAAAACATTGATGAATTTGTAAGAGATCGGTTGGTTGGTAGCAAGGAAGTCGCCAGTCAGTGCTGTCATAGGAAAAACAACATGCTTTGTTTCGAACTTCGAAAAAATAGAACCAAATCTAATACAAAGCCCCAGATCTCCTCCCTAAAAAGTGACTGTGCACTCTTTTCTAGCTTATATCGTGTCAAGTTCGAGATTGGTAACTTGGACGAGTCTTCAAACATGAGAACCAAGGCTGCCCCCATCTCTTTCAATGATGTAGTCTCAGATAGTAGATCCAACGCAGATCTTACAAAGTGCTTGGAGTGGAAGTCGAGTCAAGTCAACTTTGCCAGCCACACGACACACACCTAATGTAGATGTTGTTATCTTAGATGGCCGCAGTTATTGATAAACCGCTCAAACCAGCAAGGATACAACTGATGTATTTGAGCCATTCGTCAAGTCATATTTGCCAACCTGGGAGCCGTGTTGATTTGGTATGGGATTTCTTCTTACTCGTGTCCCAAACACTCGTTCTCAAATATGATCCAGACAGGAGATGGGTACAACATCTGGTGCTGTCACGAATTCCGCAGCTCATTGTTTGTGATGGTTGCTCCAGCAGTGGGCAGCAAGACCAAGAGATGTTCCATTGTTGTGATGCTGTTCCACAACAAAAGGTAGTATCCCGATCTGCTTCCAGCTAGCCCCACTTATGAATGGAAACCTTAGCTCGGCCAATTCTGGTTCTCCAATCTGTTGAGGGCTTCGCCATTTAGAATGAGGAGTCAGATCCAGGTTGGGAGATTGCTCACCAGGTTCAATACCGATAGATGTTACTTAGTTAGCAAGTCTTTCTTTCACAAGGCGACTCTCTTGACCTCCTTAGAGACTGATTCAAGAGGTGGACTTTGCTGAAGAAACTCTCTGGATTTAAGGCGGTTGGCAGCAGGGATCGTCCAGAAATAGGGTGCTTCACATTAGATACTTGGCAGGCTACGCTCTTGCATGCTTCGGTATGCTACGAGGTATGTCTGGTGGAGCAATTCCTGCTAGGATGATTAAGTTTTCCATTGTGTTGGATGGCGAGGCGCTCATGTAATAAGCGGCAAGAGCATTAATGCTGAATCAAGCTCTTGGCATGGCTTGATCTTTCCATACAGGGCAGGCATACTTGCAAATGAGTACCACAGGGCAAGTGCCGTCGATCTTAGGGTATGTGGGCGAGACCCCATCTTGTGCCAGAGTGAGTTTGTTCAAGATGTATTGCGTGAACATATTTATTCTTCGTCTTTCGATGTGGGTCTATAAGAGAGAGTGCCTTCCAAGGAAGGTAACTCCTAGGTCATGACAGAGTTATCACGTGCCTCCAGGGGTTGTCCAGACCAGGTAAACTTTAAGCATGACGCTTGGCTTCACGGTTGCGTAGATGGAAAGCACACACCTGGTGTCTTAGTGGATTTGCAGTAGGTGGTTTGCACTCATAATAAGGCGTGAGTATCAAAGCTTTGGAGAGTCTCTTCAACCCACTGTGAATCGGTATGGGATGAATTACATGAAACAATCTGAAATCAACAGCTAGATCAAAGAGAGGGTGTGGAGAAAGACGAACGAGTGGATCCCAACATCGGCTATATCTAGAAATTGGCAGTCCTTCTTAAGGGTTGATGAGAACAAAGCTGGGCTCTTCAAGTTTTTGTCAAATAAACAGTAGTATATATTGCAAAACTGACAAACTGAAAAAAACGTCAGTTGTTCTCTGCCACGTCTTGATGTTGTAAATATGGCTCATGTTCGCATGAGGAGCAGATGTACGAATGCTTTACATGCCCTTGATGCAGCAAGTCTTGTTGAGAAAACTGTTGATACAGAGTGGCATTGTACGGCTGTGACCTACTTCATCAACTGCACTAGGATGAGCTGTGTGGTTGGCATATTGGGCTGGTCGAAATTATGCGATACATTGCAGCACACAACATTGCCCACTACTTGGGTACAGAAAAAGCATCAGCTTGGGCATTCTTTCATGCGTTACAGGATGTGACAACGTTCTTCTTGCAGGAATGGGAAAGAAAACAGCATGCGAACATATGGACCGTCATGATGAAGCCACCGCTGCCTTTGAATTCTTCCAATTTCCCTTCATCAATTACTGCCAACAATATTGAGATTCTGATGCGATTCGATCATTCTATTGTATGACAGAACAAGTACGCATGAGTTGGTCAACAATGATCGCAATATACCTGTTACTCAAAAATCCGAGCGCTGGAAGAATACACCTACACAGCAAGCTCTCATTCAACACATTAAACGAGGCTACATACCAAGCAGGATATGTTTGAAGTCAAGCATTGATCCCATTACCTGAGTTGCCTTCCAAAGTGGAATGGGGTTGGATTCAAGGAGAGCATGGTTGGGAGCAGTCTGACACCACTCCGGAAGTATTTGAAACATGCCGAAAACCAGCTGCTACGGTGTTAGTGCAAAAATGGATGATACCACCGATGCTAAAGGTTGTATTGGCACCCTGAACGTGCACAGCTTTAGCCTTGGGTGGTGAATGCACAAGAGATGACCAATAATGAGGACTGTATGTAGACACTTTGTTGGAAAGCTTAAAATGGAGAGAATAAGGGTGCTCTCTTTAGAGGATAAGTAGTTGATACTGAAGGTGCTAAGAAATGGAATAGCACAGAGAATAGAGGTGAATCAGGTGATGGTATCTACCAAGATCATTTTTGTTTGTGTCGCTGCTTTAAGGCAGGAAGAAGCATAGGGATCACTTTGTTTGGTGAGGTCTGTTCTGTTGATGTCTGTTGTCTTGTGAAAAAAGCGTTAAAATTTGCATGTAATATATGCATAATTCGATGGATTTAAACCAAATTGCAGTCATGGTACCACATGGGATGGTCAACGGTGGGCTGAAAGTGTAAATAACCCTCATTGAAAAGTTGAAGTTCAATTTGGAAAAAAAACTTGGGTATTTTACGGAGGATTACATGCAAACCTAATTGTTTTTTCTTTGTCCAAAGTCACAATCAATGTCAAAGGTCATATGAGGCCTATTCATAAACCGTGACAAATGGCGACACAAGCGGTCCGAGGGAACCGTGATGTATTTTATGATAATCAAGCATTATCTGGTAAATTAGAAAATATACACAGTATGGTTACCGAAAGTTAATGACCTTAATGTAGCATCCTTAAGTACATGATTTGGTCTTAAACTTAAAACACACTTTTATTCTTAAGAAATACTTTCCCATAAAATATGTATATTTACACATGTTTTGGCACAATGTGGTAATATTCTATCAATCAAGACTTATTGTTTTTTAAATTTTAAGTGTTTGACCCATTTGACCTTTCGTGACTCTGAAGAGTGACCCTTAACTTGACCGGCAGGTGGTTCCAATCTAATTTTTTTCGAATGGAATATCTACCTCTCTGCCAACATTTGGTGCTTTTATAACAAATGCACAATGTGCCACTATCTGCTAACTATACATATTTGTCCATTTACTCTGTGATTCTAGGACTTCAAATATGAACTTAGATATTTATTATTAGATATAACTAGATTAGAATATTATTATTTATTACCGTATTCTAGGAGGCTTCATAAATACAAGTTTTAGCCCTCATATCAAAAACTGGTTGACATGATACGGGCAAAATATTTAACAGATGGTATGGAGTCAGGCGAGTTCAATTCAAGATGAAACTATTAAATTGGGTGTATCTTGACCAAAAGTCAAAATTAGTTAATTATCTACTACCAATATTATTAATAGAAAGACGGTTTCATTTAGAAGTTTAAAAGGCATATAAGTGGAATGATTGATTACCTTGCCATTTTTAACTTTTACTGACTCATATTTTGGGTCAAGTTTGACCTTTTATGCCTGTTCTGGTCATTTTTGACCCCGGATAGATTCCAACATTCAATTCTTCTTGAATCTACTGCCTATAGAGTGGAGGAGAAAATGAAAATTACTACTGCATTTTAAATAGAAAGTTGGAGAAAGTTACATCACCATGCTATGATTTTACCTTATTTGGGTCAATTTTAATCCATTTTTCACCCTTATGGAGTCAATGTTGACCCTAGATTCCAACATTCCATTCTTCGGATATTCTGCTATGAGTGGGAAGGGAAATGAAATACTAGTAAGATGGAATAAAACATCAACATTCTATGGTGTTTACTCATTTGGGTCAATTTTGACCCATTTAGGCCATTTCTGAGGGGTTAAAAATTAACCTCAACCCCAGATTCCAAAATTAAAATTTTCGTGATATCGTTCAGCTATATAGTGCGGGGAAATTAAAAACATTACATTATATGTAAGTGGGACTACCATTCTATGATTTTACCTTATTTGGGTCAATTTTGACCCTTATGGTCCTTTCTGGGGTCAAAAAAAACCCCCGATTCCAATATTCAAATTCTTCTTGAAATCTACAGCTATATAGTTGGGAAAATTAAATATATTACATTAATATGAAGTTGGAATCACCATTCTATGAGTTTTACCTAATTTGGGTCAATTTTGACCTTGTTTGCCCATAAAATAAAATTGCACCACTTCTGATTTCTACTAACACCCAGGCGATGGCTCCCAGATAAGTATCCGACATGTGGTAGCAATGAAAATTTTCTACTCTTCCACTACCCCTTGGTGCCCCAAAAATGGTCCGGGCTGACGTACTAATAATTTGTTTCTCCTCACTCAAGTGAAAGTATTGAAATCGTCATAGTCAGAAATAAAATATATCCCTACCTGGTATGCTATTTGCTTGCCAAGTCGAGAGATGTCAAGGATTTCTTAAACATTGCTGTCCAAGGAAACAAAAGTATTAGAAAGTTATACAAATAACCAATGACAATTATTGTCCAAAATCTATAAAAAAAAAGTAGGTTGCCATCCCCCACGAGGACAGGGCGTTAATTAAGTGGTTATTTTTTGTACGTACAGATTAATTTGCAGCAATTAACGATGTTAGAGTCTGCTTTAATTTGCTGAAAAATCGTAATCATCGTAAGAAAGAAAAGGACTTGAAAAACAAAATTGTCTCCTGAAATAACGACAATATCTCTGACGGAATTGAAGTATTTCTTCGAAAGCAGAAGGACACGATTAATTGTTGGCACACATTCATTTTGCATTACAAGGCAAGATTTCAATATGTTTTCTATGAAGCTCAGGAGTCAAACTCATTGGGTCATGTAAATGATGACCTTGAAATGTGGTGTCATTAATTCCGATTTGTATTTTATATGACTACAATCATTTCCAGCCTTAACCAACCAAAAAATACAAAGGACATACTGCGGTTGGAGCACTTTTTTTACAGGACCACATCTTGATTTTCCTTTAATTTAATTTTCTGCAAAAATAACTAAGCTTGAAAAAAGCACACATTTATTTGGGCGGATGCATTGTAATTGGTGCCATGCCTCAACACCCTGTACATGGCGAACACCCTTTTCTCTGCCTCGACGCTAGAAGTTTCATTGAAAATATAGAAGTGCGGCGACACTTCTGGCAATTGCCTGCCACCAGTCTGGGACTAATTCGTCGGCCATTTCTGATCAGCATCCGGTCTATTCGTCGGATCCATGGCAAAACTGTTGAATAATATCATATTGAGCATGGAGAGCGGTATTTGCCTCGGCTGCCGTTGTACTTGCTTGGATACCTTTATGTAGATAGCCACAGCTAGATAGTTATAATTAATGAATTCTTCGAATTCTTCTTGTTTCAGCTCAAAATGCACATTAACTATCTAATGCATTGAATTTGAAATGAAATTGAATTATAAAATTGGGGATAGTCTACGTCGGCACTTCTCACATCCGTGGATCTAAAATCGTCGATGATCCGAGGGTTCAAAACTTAACACAACAGTTAAACCCTAGAGGCTAACAAGCTTGATACAAATATCTGTGGGGTGTTTTTTGCAAATGCCGTACAAAAATAAGCCTGGTTTTGCTTTTGCCGCCGAAGAACAAATGCTTTCCACCCCATACTATAATCTCAACTTATAACTCGCAGGTACTTTTCAAACTCATTTAAGCACAATCATAAAAAATATTACATTCAGGAATATGTACTTAAATGATTTGTTACCAAAGAATCTAAACATCTTGAACAATAAAATAGGCATACCTCCGCAGTGCTGATGTCGCTTCTTCCTTAGCAACATTGACTGTCCTCGTTTGGATTGTCGACTTCTTGGGAGACATTGCGATGGAACCTTGTGAAGTGATTTTAGTGGACCAGTATCACTTATTGTAGAAACTTTTGATGCAATTTATCTGTACACTTGTAGAATGTAAGTTTCCTGGGTCATTGTTACAGTGCTTTTGTCAAAGGTAGTACTTGTTGTATCAGATAGAGTGTGTGTGTTGTGCTAGTTTGGGTGTAGAGTCGGGTGAGTGTTTGCTCTTCGTCGAGATGATTCATCTTTAGTCGTAATTGACTGTGTGGTCGGTTGGTGATGAAGTTGTCGTAGTAGTGGGAACATCGTTGTTGATTGCCCAGATGTTGATTGGTAAGGTATGGATCGAAGGCGTTCCTGCAAAATTTGCAGAATACAAAACACTAATTTTAATGTTTGAGTCAAAATGTAAATATAGGCACTACATTCTGATATAGTTTTGTAAAGATATCAATGTCCCTCTCATTGCAAACTGTATTGTTTCTTACTTCTGGTACTGATTTCACTGGGGTCTTCCCAAATGGTCCTAACCTCAGAATGGCAAGTTCGTTTTGGCTGAGGGCCTTCGTCCAATACGGCTCTTCGTCAAATTCCTATAGTCCACAGCCTCCGCGGGAGGTAAATAGCTTTAGTTGTTTGCGTTGAAACCGAAATGCATCTTGCCGCATCTTCTTGCAGCTACATTGTCAACTTATAAGTGTTGTAGTATGCTTTCAACATCTGTGTAAACACCAAACTGATCACTATACAGAAATCTACAATAGCTTTAGGCTGTGATTCTGAAAGGGAGGCTAACTTTAGTCCTGCAATTTTAACCAGGGTAGTCCTACTGAGTGTGCCCTTATTTCCTTCCAACATGAGCTAAAAATGTGCTGTAAGGGGTGAGAAATTTATCGTGGATCGTCCGTTCCAGCCCCATCCATGGGAATTTCTCACCCGTTACCTTTAAAACGTTCACAGCATTTTGAAAGAAAAAAGGTCCAATCATTGTAGGACTAACCCTATTTAAAACCCGGTCTAAAGTTAGTCCCCCTTTCAGAATATCAGCCTTATAGTTTTATGTTTTTGTTTGAGTTTTTTGTTATGATATAACGATTTAGATTTGTATACGGTTTACAATCAGTCTTTTCCTTTCATATCAAACCTACTTGATCTTGACTTGTCATACACCAAAGCCACGTGATTCCATTGCCAACCCGTTTTTACAATGTCTGTTTCACATGAATTAGTAGCTTCATTCCAATCTCTACAAACGTCGTAAGTAGGTTCCGCCATGTTGTTCTCCGAAATGTAGATTACTGAATCATGAGTGTCATCCTGACGAACAGTGAAAGAAAGATTGTGCTCTGGTCCACCTTCAAATTCAATCTGAGATACAATATTATTTGTTAGATATCGCGCTTTTTCGCCCCAGTTTTCTTAAGATAACTTTTGATACATTTTACCCACGATAAAGTACAATCTAATTGACATTGAGAAATAACAGGAACAGTCTTTAAAAGGAAGCATTTTGTTTGCTGAATTCAACAATAAAATGAAACCTTTAATTAACCTACGTTTGTCTGTCTTTTGTCCTCGTCTCCAATTGCTACAAGTAAACACTTGTTTTTGTTGTAGTCCAGACCTCCATTGGGACGCAAGGTGAACCACATGAAATAGTAAATCCTGGTGGATCATTGTCAATAGACGTTTCACATAATATGGTATTTGCAAGGCAGCCGGGAACGGTGCTGGACAAAAGTTGTCCAGACGGTATACGCAATGCTTTATTCACTGGACCTATATTTGCACACAATAAATAAAAACATTACTCAATGTTGAATAAAACGGGGACAACCTTAACCTTTGTCTGTCCAGTAAAATCTTAGTCAAAGTTGTATGTAAAGAATCTATGTGCGCGTGGCTTGGTGGGTAGGTGAGAGTGAGATATATAGTTATGTCCCAATAAAAGATGACTATAAAAGCAGCATACCAAATTTGTTGAAGTCTCTATACAAGTTTTATTTGAAAAAATGAGTTCCACAATTTCTTGAATCAAGTATCGGCAATTGTCTAAGGTGTTGGTCATATCGCCATTGAAGTCACATTCCCAACTTAAGCTCAAATGCTATTTACCTTCCACCAAAGATCCACTCTCGCCATCTCCAATTCCAACTGCTGTGGTCTGGTCATTCATAGACCAGTAGCTATCAGCCGTATCAAGAAGGGAATCTGCCAAGCCAAAAATGAGAACAATAGTAAAGATCCGTTCATACTTTAACCGCACCTGCGTTGCGGTGAGTTGCGATGCCGATTTATCGATCACTTTCATGCCTCAACACCGCAATGCACCACAAATCCATTTAAAATTAATTTAACTTTATTGCGGTACCGCCAATACGGTAAAGTATGAACGAACCTTTAGTCTGAACTTGGATATTACTCGAAATTCTACTCATTTACATTACTTGATTATAACTCATTAACTGATATTGGAAAGCTATTAGAGAAGCAGAAGCGCAAAATTAGGATGCAACTTGCTCTGAAATTGAGCGATATATACTGACCTGCTTCCGCCTTAGTGTAGTTACGTTCATACCATATAAAGGTTTCGCTCTGGACTTGTTTGATTCGGGTAAACTGAAAGTAAGAGATCAATGAAAAATCAACAAATGAGTCACAATTAATCTTGATAGCAGACGGACAAAGAAGCAGACGTAGAAACATTTACGTGAAGCGTCAATAGCCAAAGTCTGCTTCTCTTATAATTATTCCAAATATAAAGAATGGTTGAATAAAATTAAAATAAAATATGTGGTTTGTCCTGATTTTATTGCAATCATTCAGACCGCCTAGCGTGTACATACATACATGTGAAATTGCTTAGTCATCACCATCTTAGCACAAAAACTGTGTGTTCCTTGGTGTAAATTTCATGAGTTTAGACGCACAGCAGCCGGCAACGTCCCGCTGTGCATGTATTACACCAACATCAGCTCATGCGCTTCTGCCATTTAAAAACACTGGATGTTACTTCGTATTTCCCAAGGAAAATCGAAGACCGTGTAGAAATGTTTTGGTCTAAAATGGTTCGGTTATACACCTACACCGTTAAGCAGAAAAACTTCCTAACCGGTCCATATTTTTGTTCTAAAACCTTATTCTTAAACCCGGATATCAAATTTCCACAGACGTCCTTCTAAGTCCTGTTTAGAAACTCTAATTTAAACAATGCAGTCATACCAATAGCTCAGCAGGACGTTGTGGGCTGCTGTGGTTTACACTAGAGTAGAGACTTTTTACGGAATAAAGCTGTACAATCCTTGTAAACCTTTGAATCCTCTTAAGAAGATTTCATGCTAGGCTAATTCCATTCAGTCTTACATGAAGGATAACCAGAAAACATACTTAATAAAAATCGGAAGCTTGGCCCATCAGCTTAAACTAAGAACAAAACCATGATATGGTTCTGAGACACTTAATTTTAATTCCACTCGCACCAAGGGTTCTAAAATATTATGAAGTGTAAATCTTTTCTGGGTTATCGGCGGAAATGTGGAATACAATCGATTCCCGTCTGAACACTTTTACGAGCTACCTCAAATTGCAATTTCAAGAGTGTTTGTTAAGACCTTTCGCGGCCGACAACACCGACCATTTCAGTAAACGAATTTCTTTCTTTTTCTAATTTGATGTTGATTAAATCTGAAAGTGTTAAATATATCAACGGTCCTCATGGATATTGCTAGTAAAGACACATTGGCGTTTGAACACATGGTGTCAGGCGTCTGAGTGTCACTTACTGAAGGATGACACTTCCGAACGCCTGACACCATTGTTCAAACGTAAAAAAAGCCAATGTTCTAATGTGTCCAGATATGTTCTCAGCGACTCAACGAAAAAACTAACTTATTTTTATTTTTACCCTCTAGGCAAGCAAAAAATTGAAAATCTTTCGATTGTATCATGTAATTACTTTTTCCGCTATTTGTTCACATATTTTAAGGAACTGGAAATATTTAATCACAAAAAACGTAACAGCCACACTAGTGTCAGGTGTTCATAAGATTATCGGATCAGCCTCCTCGTGGTGAGCCCCGTAAACTGATCTTGATGCAGGCGAATGATAATCACCTGAGGCTACGCTAATATCTGTTGTCCTTTTTTAATTCATTTTTTTTAAAACTCATTGTTGTCTTTTTTATATCTCACTGTATTTTTTTATCATGCCCCGCCAGAGGACCCAGTCTGATGTCAGTCTGGAACACGTGCACTTATTAGGGAAGGCATCATCGGATGTCAGTCAGATGGCATCTCCATTGCTTTCAATGAACGTGGAATGTCTCACTAGGGCAAAGATCAACATCATCGAAAACACCTACACAAACGTATAAAGTCAAGGTGTGATTCCCTCCACGAGACCAAAGGCAACTGAGACCGTTCCATTCTGAACATATGCCGCTAACTATTCTAGGCTGCACACAACAAGAGCGCTACCCACGGGATTGCCAACCTTTGTTAGTAACACAGCTCAATGGAAAAAAAATTGCAACCTCAACCTGCAGACACCACCCTGGAATGGGCAAAGACCAAATTGCAGGGGTGTCCATGTCACCAACGTCTACAAGCCACCTAACCATCGGCTTCAAGCAGACTCTCTATCTTATTATGGTGCCACCTAGGCAGTTACGTGGTCACTTCAACGTCATAGCAGTACCTGGGGCTACAGGAATACCAACCCTGAGGGAGCCACCTAGAGGACTGGGCTTCAAAATCGGGCAGCAACCACCACTTCTTGCACGGACCCAAGCAACCAAACGTTTATACTGGTATGTGGAATACGTCTACAAACCCAGACCTTGCTATTGCAAACATGGACACCATATCATGTCACCGTACTGTTCCGACCGCTTCCAAGGCCCCACCGACATTCACTGATTGCTCAGGAGAGCTTGCTAAGCCTGTCCAACAAAGCGGTGAAAGTAGAACTTCCGCCAGCAGACTGACAGGTTTAAGAATTGGGTGGGATTCAGAAGTGCCCAACCTCCGACAACCAACCTCCCAACCTGGACAAAATTCTTACACAAGTACTGTTGTTAAACTCTTTCTAATATAAGAAGACCATCCCACGTGGATGTTGTCACAGTCAATCCCATCCTGGATGAGGAATGTGATAATCTTTACAATGATTCCTGAAAACTCTGAAGCGTCAACCAAGACTTCAGATCTGACAAATGCTTGGACGGGACAGGAAACGTAGTGAGCGCTGGGAGGGACGGTCCAGGAATCGACTTCACTCACTCCAGCAGAAGGCCTGGAAGTTTATAAACCGCGTCACCGGCAGATTTTCAAACCATCAAAATGTCCGTGACTGCCAACTTCAATCGCTGAGCACTCCTCACAATGGTCGTTTCAAGGACATTGATAAGGATCGTACTCGCTCTGTTAAAAACAAAGATCAACAAAACTTCATAAAGCCCCGGCGTGGACGGCGTCACTTTCAACACCCTTCTCACTAATTAGCTTACCTCTGCTATCAGCCAACTAAATAGTGGAAAGGCCGGGGCCTGATACCATACAGCTGAGCTCCTGATGCATGCGGCCCACACTGTCTTGAATGGCTCCCAGGAGTTCTACACATGTTGCCTGAGTCAGTATGCGCCAAGGTAATTCTCTTCGAGGAATACCTCCTGTGCCGACTTGCTGGATCCATGGGCTCCAGCCCAACGACTCTACGCACCACCGCCTGGCCTCTGGTCTCAGCGCTGCTGAATATGCCGCCCCAGAATGAATGCAACAGATCTCACACAACGAAGATGGACCAGTTACGGAATGCGACTGTGAGAACCATTACTGGTTGCCTCGTCCACTCCATCTGAGCTGCAGTGTTTGCAGCATGCCACCTGCAGTGCTTCGGAAGGGACACACACGCACAAACGGTGTGAATGAATAAGGCTCGCTGGACAACAAGCACCTGCTGCAATAACACTGTCAAAGAATCACACAGCTCGGCAGACAGACCACTTGCTTTCGTCGACCTTCTGTTGGCCACGCTGCTAAACTATCCAGCTCCCATTCAACATCTACACAGACATGGAAACACGCTGGCTAGATACTCAAGACCAGGACCAACTAGTACACCTATGCAGAACGACCACATGGTCTAATCTTTCAAGCAAGGAATGGGGCACCTTAAACCGGATTCGCACAGGAGTCGGTCATTCAACAGCAATATGCACCGATGGGGGCTGCGGCTGCGGACCATCTCCAGCCTGCAATGTGGATCTCATCACAGACTGCGGATCACCTTCTCAATGAGTGGTCTACCTTTCATCAACCGGTGGACATAGACTTCTCAAACCACAAACAATCAAACAGTAAGCTGGCTTCACGCTCTACAACATTATTTAGCTGCTGCCTCATAAGCAAGAAGAGAAGAAGAAGATAAATAAAAGTGTTACATTTTAGGGCGTCTGAAAATGACAGTGTTGCTGTTCATTATCGAAGGTTCGTTATTTCAAAGGTTTTCGTATCGAAAGGTTCGTTAATCAGAACACGGGAATTTCCTATACCAATACATAGGCGTTATTCCGAAGCTTCGTTTATCCGAACATTTTTTCTTTATTCCGAAGGTTGGTTATTCAGAATGTCGTTTATCCGAAGGTTTAGTTGGGTCCGAAAATGAATCCGAAATGGATAAGTTAAACGAATCTTATTTAATTTTCGGAATAAAGATCCTAGTTCTTTTTCGGAAATATTAACCGAACTTCGGGCTAACGCTATAAATGCGTAGATCCCATGATTACAACTCGGTTGGCGGCAATCAGTACGAGATGGACTGAACCAAGAAAATTCCATTTCTGTTTTAGGATACTGGGTTCTACGCATTTATCCGAAGGATCGCTATTTAGAAGGTTCGTTTATCCGAAAATTAAATAGATCGTTTAGCTTATCCATTCCGGATCAACGAACCTTATTTCATTCTCGGATCAATGACCTTCGGATAAACCGGACCCTTCGACAAATAAAACACACCTCGGATAATAAACGACACATTCGAATAACAAGGGCCAAAGGCAACGGGGTCGGACATGTACACAGGAACGCGCGAGTGCCCATCTCTCTTTCGAAGCGATTGGGCCAGGCTCCTTCCATCCACAATATATGTTGTAGGGGGGCCGCTACCCTCTCATACAGCGAGTCTGTACCTTCCCGAACTTGAATACTGCCCGGGGTGGTAACCATTTATACACCTGGGAAAGAGGAGTAATTGAGGTAAGCGCCTTGCTCAAGGCGAAAACATTGGCCACAGGGGGCTCTCGAACCCACAACCTTTGACGTGCGGGACGGGCACCTTATCCACTGAACCACATGGATGCCCTCACCATTCGGAATAAAAACCTTCGGAATAAAGAAGAAACAAAATGTTGGGATAACGAACCTGCGGAATAACCCCAACGTAAGAGGAGGTTAGTACTCTCAAATTGTGGTATCACTTTTGTAATAGGGGTCAATTTTTTAGAAAGACTCCAATGATGTTGAAATGTATGCCCATATGTCCATCAAGTCATAAGGATTTAAAAAAAAATATATAGTTTGTACCATTTAAGACCATTGGTTTTGGGAGTTATAGGGTAAACAAGGACTCCTAAATTGGTTAAAAGGTCAATGTCAATTGTTTTTTTTTTTTTTTTTTTCCAGGGGTCACATTAACGTTAATCTGATATATTTAAACTACTTGCAAAATTATTACCTGAGGGGAAAATAGGATCAAAAAAGTATAAGGTTTGATTATGTTAATGTTTACTTACCGAGATAAGGGTCAACAAGGTCAAACGCCCCAATTGGATTATGTTTCCTATGACCTACGTTGTCGCTAATGATAATATGCATTGAGATGATACAAAACTAAATCTCATTTTGACACATAAAGCTAGAGGATGAACAACTTCTGTCATTTTGTACCAAAATTGGAGCAACTTCTGATGTTTGACTGGGGCGATGCTCCTGTATAGGAAATTCCCGTGTTCGGATTAACGAACCTTCGGAAAATGAACAAACAACCGGGATACTGTCCATGTTTTGTTAATACACATTACCAAGACAGTGTTAAATACTGAACGACAGCAACAATTTCTTGGCCAGTAGTATTTTAATGATTTCATCACTGATCTAACTGATTCGATTGAATCAGTCAAGTTTTTTTCTAGTATTATCGTTATTATAGCAAATTTCAAAATCGGAATGTTTTTAATCCAAATTAATCATTAAATCCTTCCATTTGGGTGCTACTGATGTTGCGTGATGCAATAGAAGCTGTGTGTTTATAACTCACTACTCTTTCCAATTTTTTTGCGTCCTCCATTTTTGTTCCTCGCTTGACTACTGATAAATTCCAAATGAACTGGGTTACATCAAACAGTTGACAAGACTGATCGCGGAGCAAAGCAACAAGTGTGGACTTGGCAATTGCAATGGACAAGCGGAAGGCAAGAAATCGTGTACTGGCAGTGTACCCGACATAAATCGAATCCCATGAGGTGCAATGGAAACTGGATTTCTCTTACTTAAATATTTGGTTGTTTAAAATATTTTTAGACAGGAAATTGAGAATATAATTATTTAAATGGAGTTGTAAAATCGGATATATTCATTATAAATATGTATTCTCAGGGTCTTCTCTTACCTTACTTAAGGTGCATCGAGACTACTTTTGTCATAAAGGTATATATCGTGAACGTGACCATCTTCACATTTTGTATTCATTCCATTAGATTAATTCAATTTATTAGATATTCCGGAAGAAAGAAAAGCTAATTTCTCACATTCCAGTGATTCTGACGGTGCGAATTTATGCTATGAACAAATGTTTGTATCACACCTCCCCAAGGCATGGTTATTATAACTCATGCCATATAGGCTGAACCGTGTAGTATTTTTTGTCCAATACAAAGTTCCGAATTTCTCCAAAGATTTAGAGGACACTGTTTTATTCGGCCAACGGTTCAACTGTGAATATAGGAATCTATTTTTTAGTAGGGACGAGGTTATGGATCACAAAAAGCTACAAAATGACCCTCTTCATTTTTTGTCATTTTTTGACAACACATACCGCGAGGGACATAAAAGTATGACAAAATCACAATAAAGGTGGATTTATCTTCGAACCCGAAACTTACAACACTGATCTAGATGAATTCATTCACATCTTAGCATTATGCAAGACCCAGAGAGCGTTCCCTATAGCAAGTGAATAGCTTCTTGTCGGATTTAGCAAAATGATAAAAGATCCGTAAGGACCATGAACAAAATCTTATAACCCGAAAATCCCAACTATGAATTAAAAGAAAATCTGTAACTAAAATGCAACACAAACACTTTCGCAAGGTATGTGGGATAGGGTACCTCGGAGGGTTCAACGAAATTGCCGCCTCCAGAAAAATTTACAGCCAGTAGTAACAAAGAACCAAAATATTGACTCTAAGAAAGCCTCGTTGCCACGATCATTGCAAATCAATACGACACCAAATATGGACTACACATACAATTCCTTGATAATTTTCGATCCTAGATATTATTGTAATTTGTATGATATGGTTTCTGCAAAAAAAGCTGATTGAGATGGACGCCATTTTCATCGCTCGGATCACCCAAGAAAAATGAGTTTTATGCCATTGTAAAATGTTTCAAATATATCGGCATTATTTGAATTTTAAAAAGTCAAGCACGAACTGTTTTGTATTTTTTTTAGCTTGGTGGCGTTTTTTAATATTTTAAAGGCCAAAATAACCTTGTTTTGTGACAAAATTTGCATAAAAGCAAGAGAGTGTGTGTCGGGTGCGTGTGTGTGTGCGTAGGTGTGCGTGCGTGCGGTTGTGGGGCTGTGGTGTGTCTGTCTAATATCGCGAGTGTCTAAGAGTTGTGTATGATTGGGTATGTGCGAATGGTGTTCTGGGGTGGGCTAGGCCTGAGAGGCGAGGGTGCGTGGATCGGAGACTATTATGCCTACAGGACTTTCTCAAATAAAATGGAATTTAACAGTGCCGGACGAACTGTTTTTAATTAAAGTATATTTAAAACTATATATACGAACATCGCACATCAAACCTTGAAATAAGTGGCGATATTTCGGTATAAATATGATTTCTTCCCCAATTTTGAATGTTGAGCATAAACTACCTAACACTCCAATTTTCGATGTGACAACACACTACACCACACATAGGAAGAACCACCATTACAGCGACCTTCATCAAGCTTCTCTGGATCTTGCCACAGAGTATTAATTGCTGGCATCATCGCCCTATACAAGGTGATGTTGTACGTCCTTTAAGACTTCTTTTACACACAAAAAAAATCAGAGATGACAGATTTATTTTGGAGGACATACTTATTCTCTTTCAATTCTGTCTTTCTTACTTTTCCGACTTGGGAAAGAAAGTATTCCTGTTGATATCCAAGTTAGCTTCCACTTTATGTGTTTCTTTTTTGGGTTTATGTTGTTAATGCTTTATGGTTTCATTGAAAAGGTTCATTGGCATTGTCGATTTAGGAATTTGTTGCTGTTAATTTAAGTTGGAAAGAAATCCACTTTTTATCCCCCTGGCTTGAAAAGCAGAGGGGGATATTGCGAGGGTGCGCATGTCTGTATGTAGATGTGTATGTATGTGTGTGTGTGTGTTCCAGTTTGCTTAGGTTTTGGTTAGGTTTTCGTTTTTTGTGTCTCCTTCGAAAAGTTGAAGTCCGATTTAAACCATTATCATGCTTTGTGGTGTCCGATACGCGATAATATCGGATCCTACGCATGATAATGATAAAATTGGATGATTTGCGCCCAATATTTATTGGTCTCGCTATGAGTTTTAAAATATTAGGCTCGACTGCGTCTCGCCCAATATTTTTGCAACACGTAGCTCGACCAATAAATTTGGGCTGAATCAATCCAATTTTATTACAGACTTGGGGTTAAGGTACAATATGGGTTCCTTCATATGTGGATGGTGTCAAAGGTCATGGTCAAAGGTCATCTGAGGTCATGTTCCAGACTACCATCTTGCCAGGGGGATGTTGCAAGTTTACTTGCAGTATTTTTATATCTTGGGATATAAAACCAATATTTCTTTCCTGAGTTACTTTCCTTTATGTTTGATGCATGTAGTGTTAAATAATTTATTATTATCTTTTGAAATATTACGGAACAGAAAAGGACTCTGAATTGTTCTACCGCCAACAGACGGTTGAACATTTTAGAACCTTTTCATATATTTTGAAATCATAAAACAACTATTTTGTACATGTATTCCAATACTGACATGTTTGTTTTCTAAAGGTCTGACCCACATTGTCAGTGGATAGACCTCTTATTAACGGTACGGTTAACCACGGTTTCTTTCGAACACAAACAAGAATTTCTAGTGATGTGTTCAAAAGTAGTAATATTTGTTTTCTTGCGCTTTTTACAGCAGCTATGCATGGGCATGTTATAAGATTGCTCGCCTTGATATGGTGCAACCATTGCTCAAATCTACAAAAGGAGCTGATAAAATTACTTGAAAAACGTCAAACCCAAGATCAAGCTCCAATATTATAAACCGTATTTATACCATTAGCAAGCTCGTTTCCATGGCCAGTTCATGTCTTTGTTAAACTCCGACTCAGTTTCCAATGCCATTCCACAACGTCCAAGATGGAATATCAAGTTGCAAGTTTTCTTTCTCTTGAAACTTCTTATTTAATCCACTAAAGATAAGACTCTTAAGGAATAGTGGACAGTCGATACCAAGCCAATGGAAAACACCTATTAAGGGCAGTTTTAGTAGTTTTTGGTTGTGCATTTACGTTCTTTTTAGGTGCAAAGATACTACAGATGACACAGCAGCAGGCTATACAGGTATTGATAACTTGCGTTAAGTTACCATGGTTTATACCTCCTTATCGATGATCGATTACATAATAAGCACGCGTTGATGGGCAAATATCGCAGTAAGACGCGTTTCTAACGTAAATTTATTCTTAGATAATGGTATGTTTGAAAAAAAAAGATATTGCCCTGAGAATTGTGATGAATAATTACATAGATACGTGAAGCAATGAGCCTTACGTGCCCATTAACGAAGCACACTAAAGATTATGGGTTTAACGTGGATGTTGACCCACAGTCTAAGGAAAAATGATTTGACCTTTTTGTGCAGCCCGCCAATCGATTTCTAAACATCATCAGGACTGCGAGTATTAAATACCTTAAATGGTAGACGTTCATAGAAGTCCCATTGATGAATGAGGTATTGCCATTTATTTCCCGTCAAGCACTACTGCCACAACGTCACACCGCGCATGACGGAATCATTGTAGTACCTCATTTGCATCAATGGGACTTCTATATGAACATCTACCATTGAAGTCCAACATGAGCTATCCTTGAATGTTTAATTAATAGTTAGAACCAGTTCATTTTGTGCGGATGGTCAAATGTTAAATTATACAGGTCAAAGAAATAAGTCCCCTGACAAAATGTGCATTTTCGGGGGTAAAAAGTTGGTTCCTTAACCTTAAAAAATGTAAAAGTAAACCGAAATGTTCCACATTTAATGTGCAAAAAAATCACACCAAGAGTTAACCTTCTCCCTGGAATGATCGTTAATTTGTTAATGACCGAATTAAAAATGACATTCTTGAATTCATGTGCATAGGGATTTAAAACAATCGAGAAAATCGAGTTTACAAGATTATTCTTAAGACTCAATTCAATTAGGTTCCCAAATGTACAAATGTAATTATGTTTGTTTTTTAATTTGTAAGGATAGTATACTTGGTAGAAATTTAGAATCACTCAAGCAAAACAAAACGGTTTGTTTTATTCTGTGCAAAGTACAATATATTGGAGAAATTAGAGTCGCCCAGGCAAAACAATGTGGTTATCGCTTCCAAACCATTTTTAAGATAAAAAAGAGTTTTATGTAGATGGAAGTGTCGTTGTTGCTTTCTTTCGTTTCAGTAATGGGTTGGCCCTCCTTGCTTATCAACAACCTCAGTACAGCGTCGGCGCATCTTGTTGATAGATTTCTGACAAGGTCTTGATCGATTTTTCGACGTGCGTTTACGGATTTGCTTATTGTTTGAGAAATGGGATTTAATTTGGGGACTTGATGTGTCCTTCCCGGTGCTTGGAGACCACTAATACTGTCTTCATAGAAATAAAAACAACAAACAAAAGCCTTTATGACATGTGTCACACTGACATTTGGAAAAATTAACTTGAATGTGGAAAATAATCTTTAAAACTTTATTTTCGCGATTTGTCATCAGAGAAGGTATAATGTGTTGGTGATGAAACTGTTTTTGCCCATTAATGTGTAAACATTTGTGATACATTTTACATGTTTGCATCATTTTAAGGAGCCTAACAATCCAGGAAAATTCCACATTTGTCAGGGGGAAGGAAGGAAGAAGGAAATTGTATTGTTAACAGTTTATTTCCTTGTAGCTTTATCATTTTGAATATGTATTTGTATTTTGCAAGCAATTGTTTTCAACAATTTAAATATCAGTTGGTTATTTTATATATAATTACCACTGTTAAATTATTTTCCGCTTGATCACTGCAACGGGTTAATCATTTTTAGAACAGTAAAATCCTATATTCATCACAATTAAATTGCATGCGAAGTCGTTTTTTTTAAAATTCAAAAAATTTCCAACCTAAGAGTTCAAAAGGGTATTTTGTCATTTTACAGCTCAATTTCTTTACCCACTTTAATTCTTGGTTACACCGCAGCTAGTACCACTGCTAATAAAAATATCATGATCTGAATATTAGTATATATCTAAACTGTTTTTTGTTTTTGTTGACAATTAAATAATAACTTTCTCTTGAAAGTTAAAAACAGGGAAGGGAAACTGCGGTGTTTTTTAGATTCCAATACCAATCGGTAAAAGGCTTTGATGTGTTCATAATGGCCAAACATATGAGTATTGGATAATTTACCACAAATTTTAAGGCTCTTTCATTTTCAATTGCCAGGATGTTTTTGGGAAGCAATACTTAAAGACACTATCAGTGATTTGAAAAAATATTTGTAATTTGCAAGGAATAGCTTCAAAGTGAAGATAAGTCTGTATAATTCTCAAAGTTACCTTGTACAGCTGTAGAATTACAGAAAAGGAAGACACGGCACGTGTTCAAGCAATACTATTCTCCATTCAATAAGTGTGTAGTTAAGTGTCCGTAGGACAGTTAATGCTAAACATCTTCGGATTTTTCTGTCCCTTATTAGGTTGCTTATGGTCTTAAATTTGCAGGGTATGTTAGGGATACCTGTATGTTACGTAACATGCAAAAATATCTGATTTTGATGCATTTTTTTCCGATTTGATGAGTTTAGCAAATCACTGATAGTGTCTTTTAAACAGAATTCTTGAAACACCTAAAAGTGGAAAACTGCACAAGCTTTTCCAAAACTTTATACATTTTATAAATATGTAAAAGGCTCAGAATATTGAAATCAGGTAGATTCTACTGAAAATCATCATGAATAAATATCCTTTTGAAAAATAACAAGATTCTCAATAAGATGATCTTGAATTGAAGTAAATGGAGAGTGAATACAAACACCTTTTTCTTTAAAAAAAAAAGCTCTGAAAATAAACACCAAGGTTGCGCCAGTACCCAATATACACTTAGAAAATTCACTGCTGGTCGCAACATTTTAGGCTTATTTTTGTATCAACAGTATTAACCATCCGCTTATAGTTACCGTGTATATCGGTCACAGATTACATTGATTTCTACTTAACCTGTAATGACAACAAAAGTTTCAATAATGAATGCTTTTTGGATTTATTCACCTGATATCTGACCTTTTAGAAACACTTAGTATTAAAAAATTGTAATAAAAAAGGAGAGATGAGATGACCAGCAGGTTAAGATTTAGGATTTGATGTGTATTGGGGAATGATAAGGGTTGGACTTGCTGTTTATTGTATGGGTTGATTGTATGGATTACAGGGCAGGGGCTTGGGATTAGGATTATTAAGGATTAGGATTAAGGGATTGGGATGGTGACTGGTGGGTTGGGATTATGTTTAAGGGCCTTGGATTATGATATCTCAACGAAACCGAAACAGGCTTATGCACCCAAGGGATTAAATGATTATTTCGTTTCATGGCAATTTTATACTATGACTGAAGAAGCGTTGTAATCCAATTTCGTCGGAATATAATAAACAAGGGCTCTGGGGTGATGACTATAGTAACAGGAGTAGTAGGGGTTAAATACCAGGGATTATGGATTCAGGGTTTAGTTGGTTTGGTGAGGGATTACAATTCAACACAGTGAGACTGGAATTTTAAAATTTGTCTGAGATAAGGTTTAGAGGTTGGCTGCCAATT
>JAMKCH010014682.1:0-25623 GCA_023653785.1 Ophioderma brevispina
TTTTCATGACTTTTCTCACAAGTGCATTTTTTTTTGAATAATAAGAAACCAGATGTCTAAGTTAATTGGACAGGTAGTAGTTTACAATGTCTTCAAATCGACCCCAGCTTCAGTTACAAAGGGTGGGAAGACCAATTTAACCAGGATTCAACGACTGAATTCATGACAATTGGAGCCAAAGTTAATATGAATACTGCATCAGACTGTGCACAGATGTGGTCCCTTATAGTAGGCACACCACTAATCCAATTTTAACCCCCGTAGGCATAGGGACCAAGTCTTGACTAACACTTTACAGACCTGTGCAGCTACGATGTAAAACGTGGTAAAATTGATAGCTGCTTTTTTGCTATTTACACCAGTATGTGCTTTTTTCCGATATTATGTTCAGGTTATTTTGTCTTACCTTTTTCTTCGAAGTCCCGGTGCTTGAAAATCATGATTCCTGTAGACATCTGGATCTTGTGTATGGTTAACAATGGCACGGTAAAACCTAGCTCACAAATTTGTCAGCTAATTTTTTAAATTTCCCGCTACGCATAAAACAGACGATCCACAAGTTTCCTGCCTAGTCGGTCATGTTTCCTTTTGCGGGCCTGCTAACTTGGTATCCTGGTAACCATACTACTTTCCCAGGGCTGAGTTGGCGGCCGGCTAACCATCCCCTCTTCAGAATTCTAAGGAATCTTATATGAGGGTATCTTTGTTACCCTGGTAGAATGAAAAAAGATCTACCCTACAATGGGTGTCAGCTCTGGAGACTAATGGCGGCCATCCACACATGCTGCCTTGCACGATGGCTTGGTTCCCCCCAAAGCTAGGCCCACCGCCGCAACGTGGATTGACGTCAGGAAGGGCTTCCAGTCCCATTAATCTTTTTGCTCCAATACATCCTCACAACAGCAGTAATGCTGAGTGGAGGTGTAATCCAGCCACCCCCGTTAGCGGGGACAAAAGCGGATTAACTTATGTTTACTAACTACTAAGATTTACATACAAAATTTTGATTCCCATAGAGTTGCTTTTGCTCTGCTTTTACAGATTTGCAAGAGGGTCCATTTATATTTAAAAAAAACTACCCATTTCTAGAATTTTCTAGTAAAATTCTAAGGTAAAAACGACACTCAGTGATTGCCCACTGGATGTTTTTCACAGGTCCTGTGAAAAAAATCTGTCAGCTTTGGAATAAGCTGGTTTTTTAGGACAAAATGATTTTCATTTTCAAGTCGCCTACACTTATTCATGAATTCTTATTGATAGGATATATTCAATTTGAGCTACTTCTCTAGCCCACTACCAAAGCCAATTTCAGAAGTTAGTCGGGTCACCCAGATGTGTTTTGACTCTGCCGCAACATGTGTGAAATACACTCTTGCCCAAATGTAAGCATAGTCCACTTGCCTTACTTTTCACATAGTCCACTTGCCCGAAGAAGAGTTGCTATGACCTGCTTGATATAGGAATAGCATTGATGTGTCCCGGTTATATCGTCCTGTTGGCTCAAAGACAAGAAATAATAGTAAAATTACATAAGCTTTGTAATATCACAAAAATGCACTGAGCATTTCAGGCCCACAAGCAAGGGGGCCTTTGCGACTATGGCTAGTCAAGCGTCAATGATATTTGTGCGACTGGGGTTCGTCATGACGTCCATGTGTGAACGTGCTCCAATTCGCCACTGGTGACTACCTGGTTCTGGAAGGTTTCTTCTGCGGAAACGAGGTCGTTTCAGGATATGGCAAATAGCTGACAAACAAGCTTAAAATCTGTCACCTTTGTGAAATCCAGGTCATTATATTTTTCCCACAGGGTTCAGGTGACATTGATACCAATCCCTCAAATATCCCGGTTTATCCTTTCAAAATCATTTGAAATAGCCTTAAGAAAATCGAGGCCAGCTTAAACGCCGATAAAAACTACTCCAGCCTAATTCAAGTAGACACTGTCTTGAGGGCCATGCCCAAAGGAACGGATAAGACAAATAGGCTATGTCAATACTTTTGACATCCATCCACTCTGGGATTTCATTTGTGTTGAAAATATCAAATATGAAATTAATACCTATCTGAAGTGAAATGTGCAATCTAGACGGTTAATTTCGGTGGATATGGCATGGCCCAGCAGCACAGATTTAGTTACTGGTGCTCTTAGATGAATGAGTTAGTAACCAAGCAGCACTAGTACGATCCCATTTTAGAAGCGTATGGAGACTTGTAATTGAGTATTTTGAAACAGGCAAGAATTTGAGTATATTATTGGGGGGGAAAAGTTTAGCGAATCAGATAGGTCATCAAAGCTTTGGGGAGATGCTGTTCTAGATTTGGTTTAAGAACTGGAGTGAGTCGGTCTTTGTTGTGATGTGTTGTGCGGTGGTTTTCATGTCGACTAAAACTGCAGTAACATCCCATGTGACAAATGTGCGGACCAATCAACAAAAGCACATATTGAGTTAAAACGCTCATAATGCAGACCATACCCTCATAACACACACCCACACACACAAAACCACGATGACACGAATTGTCACATAGCCTTCAGTGGCATACTAATCTTTTTTGAATATAGTTTCAATAAGCGAATAGCAGAATTTTGAGTTGTTGCACCCAATCGGTGATTTGTCCATTTGTTTCCACAATCAAGGCAGTGTCCTCCTACCTAAATTAGCTGTGTCTTCCAAAGCTGCACCTAAGCTTGTCCTGCCTTTCAAATGGCCACTGTTTGTTTTGAGGCCGAAAACCTACTGGCATCAATGATTTCACATTAATAGGAAGTTTATCCAGGACTAAACAAAACAAGTTTGTACCTTCCAGAAGTGGCTTTAAACATCTCTCATCCAAGAGGCCCTCAGCAAGAAGGCATTTTCTCAACCATAATGCTGTTCTTCTCAACATTTTCACATTTCGTTCTTGGCGTATGAGGCAGCAGCTAAATATTGTTGTAGGCGGTGGAGCCAGATCACTGTTGATTGTTTGGTGTTTGACAAGTCCTATGTCCACCGTGGACGAAAGGTAAGGGCACTCATTGAGAATGTGAGCCGCAGTCTGTGTGGAGAACCCATTGGCAGCTGATGGCGATGGGCCGCAGCCCCCATCGGTGTATATTGCTGTTGAAGCGACCGACTCCGTGCGAATCTGGTTTAAGGTGACCCATTCCTTTCGTGGGATCTGGCTTACCAGTTGCAGTTCTGTCATAGGTGTAAATAGTAGTTGATCTGGGTCGTTGAAGTATCTCCAGGCAGTATTCCATGTCTGTAAGATTTTGAATGGGGACTGATAGTTTAGTCAGCGTGTCCGACAGAGGTCGACTGAGAGGCACAGTCTCTGGCTGCCGAGCTGGTGTGATTCTTTACAGTGCTTTGCGCAGTGTTATGTTGTCCAGCAGAGCCTTATTCACTAGTTTGTGCGTGTCGAAAGCACTGCAGATGCAATGCCTGAAAGACTGGTAGAAACTCAGATGGAGTAGGACGGAGGAAACCAGTACTCTGGTTCTCAAGGTCTCGTTGAGTACATTTTCACATGTTTAATGTACTCTGAGTGTGCGTTGTACCCAACCTAATTCCAGCTTTGCTACCTAGTGATCTCCTGTTTACGTAATGATCTCTTGAAAAGGTCTCGACTACATCCAGGCTATTCATGAGCTCTTTCCAGAAATAATTAGAGAATAAAGGTAATGATTTTTGGGAACCGTACTCTCTTTACGATGATTGACCCAAGGCGATACCCTTATTTTAGTTGAAGAACGAGGCCGGATGCCGAGTTCTTCCACGCAAAATACTGGTGTAGCCGGGTTCAATTCGTCGTTAAAGAGAGTACCGGTTCCCAAAATCATACCTTTATCTCATTCTTAAACAGCTGATCATTTATGGTCATCTTAACCCAATTTCGCGATGCTTTGCGGCTTAAATGACAACAAAGACAAGGACTGCCACCACCCTAGTGACAACACTCGAACAACCCGTTGAATGCAACGATCATACGCAACAAGGCGCAACGTGGCAGGTGCGCGAGGCGAAACGTAGCAAAACGCGGTCTGAGACGCGTGCTTCAACCTAAAAAAACATCCAAAAAGAAGCGGTACTACCTGGTTCAATGGCGAATTTAACCCGGGCATCAGCAAATGAAATTGCTCTCAACATTTTGCAGTGTTGAAGAAGTAGAATAAAGAGAAGATATTGAGTGGTGAAAGTTGCCCAGAGAGTAGGAGTTATAGAGGAGTATCCCCAAATAATTTGTGACGCATCTTTCGAAAAGGTTCAGCATATGGGGAAGGGGAATATCCAGCTATGAGTCTCACCCCACCTCAACCCCATCAAAAATTTCAGGTAACACCCCTGTTTAAAATTAATAAAAAATGGAAATTTTAAGTTTTTTATTTTTTATAAATCCAATTTGGTAGCAAAAATTTTGAAATTAATGATTGATGCATATTCTTCTGTTCTTGTGGTATTAAATTCTACTCTTGCGAGTGTGTAACATGCGTTCATCAACAACAGTAGAGCATGTGTATTTTGATAGTCACTTGAAAAAACATCCAGTTTTAGGAAACCAATTTCTATTTGGATGCAAACAGTGGCATCAAAACAGTTACATTTGGCAGATACTGCAAAAATAATAGCAGTTAACCACCTTCGCACCAACTAAATTAAAGCACACCAACCTGTTTTGATGTTATTAAAATCCGCAGCAAAGTGGTTATTGTAGATTGTAGGGAGCGTATTGCATTCCAAGGATTTGATCAAAACGCCAGAAATGGGTGCGATTCCTACATGTGTGTTTATCCACCTCTTTGTATAATTAATTTGGTGTGATAATCTAGGTGTTGGTGACACCATCATGCGCCCAGCGTACAACAACTCACGGTGTTGAATATGACATATTGCTTCAGTACTGTCTGTATTCCACAATCTAGCTTTATCATTCCTTCCCCGTCCCACGTCAGATCAACACTGATTGACGGCCCAATCAGATGCACAGCCCCTGGTGCGTGATTGTTCAAGGCAGCTCTCGTTACGTATGCAATCCATCCACACCACGGCTAGGGAAGGAGGAAGCCGAGCCAAAATAGTCAAAAACAAGTGCGAGACAATCTGATAAAGATGAGATTTTTAAATAGCTACCTAGTGTGCAAAGAATAGCGTTAGATTACGACACTTTGTTGGCAGTCATTTTGTGCACGATTTTATAAAGGGACAAGCTCGTTGATAGGGCAAACAGGATAAAAACATGTGGAAATTTATGTATACAGTGTGTCTCAAAAAAATTGTGCTCTGATTCTCATGACTTGCGCCTCTTTGGGATTACTCAACTGTGAATTTTTGTAGTTGGCATATAGCCTAGTTAATTATCTTCTTAACCGCAAGAAATAGAAACTTCCATCAAAAAATTATGCAAATATCGCCAGTTATGCAAGGTCATGCCGATTCAAATTCTGCCAATGGGATTAACAGTAAGGGGTTGTGAAGGGAGGAGGAAATACTTACGCGGAGCTTAGCAATACTCTCCTTACCATTAAATGTACATTGCAACAAATATACACAGAGGGTCCTTGGACAAGACAAACTATGTGCGTATGCCTTCAGCAAAATTTGAAAAGTGTTGATAGTGATCCATCGTACATGCACATACGCAGAATTTATTTGGGGTGTGTGAAACATGAAGAATGAATTTTGGGGACAGTGGTTCTACGGTGCCGATTATTTGCATAGAGGTTGGACCTACCACCCCCTCCTATTTCCTTTGGATTTTTTGAACACTTCACACCAGAAGAAACTTTTGTCCAATTTATCTTTAAACTAGCTTAAAAGTTTAGACATTTTGTCGAAGAAACCAGCAAAAGAGTGGACCGTTTCCACTCAAGTTGTAGCAGCAACTACACCCTAAGGGGAAGGCGGACATGCACATATAGAGATTCCCTACACCCTATGCTTGCACAAAAAAGCCATGATGGACATTCTGGAGGGTAGATGAAGTTGGTACAAGGGTCATAAGTGGAAGTTGGGATCATGAAAGGTTAATATGGGACATTTAATTATAGAATGCTTCCAGTTTTTTAGAAGAAAGCACACAGAAATGTTGTCTTGCTGGTCATAAAGGGGGGTTCCAAAAAATGTATACTTTTTAGTGAGTGACTCTCTACAATTCTGGTTCGAGACCTATGCTGAAATGCTCAGCCCAAGTTTCTCCCCTCAATCCTTACATGTTGTAAAAAAACAATTTTTTTTTTTTTCCACCCAAATTTTGGCCCCAGAAGTTGAAATGGTTAGATCTTGCAGAACTGCGCTATGGACAGGTGTTGATGAATGTTTCTAATTTTGACAGGATACAAAAATAATTGACAAGGCTATGATGCTGACAACACAAATTCCACCGTTGAGTGCTCCACAAAGAGGCGCCAGCCATTAGAAGCACAGCACCCAATTCTTTTTGAGGACACGCTGTATTGCGTATAAATCAAGGATTTATTGTCACAGGATAAGTTATTAGTGTCAAAGGACCTAACGGGGAAATTCTATTAGCTTCTATTCACAGCACTCGACTTGGGACCGAGGGAGGTCCCGGGTTCGATCCCGGTCTTGGCGGGGCCGAGAAATAAGTCGATGCGTATACTTTGGTGAGTAATTAGATGGTTTGGTGACGTCGAGGTCGTGATAAATTTGGTGGCAGCGGTGTGGATCTAAATGACTGCAGTTACGTACCTTGTATCAAGGGGCGGCGTTCAAGGCCCGGGACGTGCTTGTAAGGACGGGGAGTGGAGTATGTCAAGAGGGTATAAGTTCGTTCTAGTGTCAATAGACCTAACAGGGAAGTCCTCATTAGGTCTATTATTAACGAGCGCTCGAACTTGAGAACGGGGGTCCGGTTCGAGAATCCGGTCTTGGCGGGGGCAGAGAGAACCGGAAATAAGTCGCTGGTATACCTCGATGAGTAATTAGATAGTTACGGTTGTGACGTTAGAGTTTGTGACAATATACCAAGATACGGAGTAATCGGTCAGAGGAATCAACTTCTCAAAAGATGGGATCTATTTCTAAATAATACAAATTGGATCAGGCTTGCCCTGTCAATAAGAGAAGAATAAACCTATTACTAGTAATGTCCACATGGAGGCTGAAAACTGTAGGTTTCGTGGAGTGTCGATCGGGGTTTTTGGCCGTTGTGGACTGGGATCGGGAGGTCTGGAGGTTTATTGAGGGTCTAGGGGGGTTTTCACCCTAAAAACACTTGGGGTGAAGCTCAAACCCTGATAACCCTTTGGAGTGTCTTTCCATGTATAGCGTTCAGGGATAGTGAGGGAGGTGACATCACAGGTCATCTTGTTGACAATTCTTGTTTTTGAATATCACACGCGAAAGTCCACGGCTTCCGGTATGTTGACATCGGTTCTACACTCCCGATGTGAGAAGCAAAAGCGATGGTTAGAGGATGATTTCAGAGTTTGGCCATCATGTGGACACCAGTCAGACATCGTCTTTCTTTTGAGGCGTGAGAGTTTTGCTCCCATACAGCTCTCCATTTAAGGCATTTGATAGCTACCCATGATGCTGCAGCTATTTCTTAAGGTGCCATTGTAGAGGTGGTTGTTACTCCTGTGGCAGATCATTTATGTACATTGCAGTGGTTAGTGTTCTTAAATTCACCTCTGAATACTCTTTAATTGATATTAGGATTTGGGAGTGCCCTACCTTTTTGGTAAAAAGACAGTGTCTGCCATTTGGAGTGAAGTAAATTAATGGGATGTTATTTCAACCGTGAGTTCAAACCCTTGGAGTTTTGTGACCTCCTGTGAACCTGGCCTACTGACTCAACCTTGGTGTTAGACTCCTTGCAGAAGCGAAGATAATAGCACTCTGGGTGTTTTTAATTAAGAAAAAACATATCGTGCTTCAAGTGTTAAATAAAAATGAAATATATCCTCAACTGTACTGAATATAGATAAAAATAAAATCAAAATTTAGGTTTCTTGTTTGATGTAATTTAAGATAAAGAATTCAAACACACCGTTATGGAAAGAAAAATGGAGGATTGATTAAACTGGCTTGCCCGTTAGACTCCAACCTGTAGACCGTCATCAGCCAGAAGGTTTTGAATATAACCGAACGAGGGGGTATAATTTCAACACGGGGAAAAATTCAGAGAAAATAAAACTTTTGTAAATAGAATGTCTGCCAGAGGCTCGCTGCTGCAGTGTGGCTCTCTGGGACAGGGGTAAGGTGTTAACGGTGGTAAAGTACTATGGGGGTCATGTTAAATGATCTAAAATCTAGCTCAAATTATGATGCGTGCAATGCAACGAATCTACAAAACGCTTCGAACGATTGAGGGTAGACACAGTCCGCTAGTTTAAGAATTACCGCCTTGTTAGTGCTCGATGTTGGCCGTGAGCCAACACTTCAATGAAAACCAAAGAGGTTGATCATTCAAAAAAGATGTTCATTAACCGGTAAGTGGTGATAAAATGTGCCAAAATGCTCCATGTCCGCTCGTTGGTAGACACATATTCGCTAGTTTAAGTAATACAGCCGTGTTATCTCAGATGTTGCCTCACCGAGGGCCAAACACTTTCATGGAACCAAATAGTGATTCATTCAAAAAGATGTTCATTAACCGTAATTGAGTGATAAATGCGCCAAAAGCCCCATAATGGCATATATGGTGCGTTCTTTACCAAATATGTAGTCCCAGTCTGAGAATAGATTCAGAATCACAGTTACTCCCCCGGAAAGCCCTGCCTATACCTCGTGCAATTCCATGGGTTAGCATACGAGGGTTTTAATAAATCAATGGACAAAGAGACAGAGCCACTCGGCAGTGGTTTTAATCGCAAGTAGATTTAAAAATTTCCAACATTTTTAATTTTAATTCACCAAATCAAGAATTTAGTTCCAGTTATTTGAATCTTCAATAGTGGATACAAGATGGCGGCAGTGGTTTTGTACCAGAAATAGGTTTAAAAGAGTATAAAATTGTGGCAAATAGAGAAAATGAGGCGAGTAATTCTTAGAATCATGCTGGTTGCTGTGTTTGGATTGTGTGAGTGATAGATAACATTAACATTGAGGACAGTGTATATGTTACCCCAAAATTAATTCGTCCAATCTCTGTTGAAGATACACCGTTTGTGTCAAGTTTGGGCAATTTTCGGGACATTTTGTGAAAATGGAGAAGAAGCAGCCAAAGAGAAGCAGCCAAGACGGGTTGAATAGGCCATGGCATGTGGATTGTGAGTATGCCATCCCAAATGATGGGCACATTTTGACGTAACGAGTATGTATGTTTAGGCCATGAAAATGAAAGCTTTCGTTTGGTACCAGAAAAACATTTGGTAGACGTTTTCATATAGAAGTCCCATTGATGCAAATGATGTATTACAATGATTCTGTACATGCTATATATGACGTTGTGCAGTTTAGCGCTGGACGGAATGAAAGGCAATACCTCATTTGCATCAATGGGACTTATTATATAAAACGTCTACCAACATTGGGTCGCATGAAGCCTGAACGAATGTTAATGGAGGACATACTACTACTAGCCAAATTATATGTGTCAGTCCGTCCGTCCGTATGTCCGGCCGTGTCCGTATATGACTCGGTTAACCCTTTTTTTTTAAAATGCTCTGCAGGCTAAGTGCTATCCACAGAATTTACGTCAAACTTGATAGGAGGATAGAGTGAGTGACCGCAATATTATGGAGCTTTTTGGCGCCATGGGTATGCGGGGGGCCCAAAGACATTCAGGCTTGGAAAAAATTAAATTACATGGCAAGGATTATTTTAAAAAGCCCCGATCCACATGTACAGAAGCTTGTATGGTGATTAGGGATGGCACTCTTTGGCCTGCCATACAAGATTCCAAAGAATTAATATATTAACGGCTTGATACAATATGACATGAAATCGTTGGCGAAAACTGCCTTCAAAGCTATGTTTTACATACGCCTCAAGTGTAGTATGAAATGGAGCTGGTTAGACCATGTTGCCAATCAACTTTGCTTGAATTTTATGTGGTCTGGAGCCTAATAAATACCCACCCACCCAGATCGCTGGACTAAATATGTTAATGATCTCATTAGGATAAAGATTCATTAAGCTACGTGATCAGGGCCAGACAGAATCCTCATTATACCATTATTTATGTTAAAATATTCTCATAATATGGAACATATCCTGAAAACTAACTTTCAACCCCCCCCTAGCTCACGTTCCCACTCTCTGCTCTCCCCACCAATCTTGGCTCTACCACAGTATATTCTACGTCGCCCCCTCCTAACTTCCACTCACACATCGATGACCACCTGTGCCCTCCCACTGCCCGTCTTATACCCCCCCTCCATCTCTCCGCCCCCCTTGCCCCCCCACAAACCGCCCCCGCGCTCACCTAATTTCTCTTTAACTAACTTCTCCACCTAACTTCCCACATCCCACACCCTTACCCTACCACTACCCCCATCTTTCCTCCTCCCACTGACCGTGACCCCCAAAGATACCCTCCTTTCTAATTTCGTAGATTCCTTCCTATTCTTCCACCAGTCTTCTCCGCTCATCTCCCCCACTACAAACCGTGTCATTTCTGCTTACACCCCCACCTCTTGAACCGCTCTTTTTGGCTCCACTCCTTTTCCTCTTCCCCAAACCATTACCTCCCCTCATCCCACCACTGACTCTCATATCTTGCCTTTCTCCTGGACTCACCGCTTTCGTAACATCCTCCCACACATTCCTTGCCTACCCTTGCGACCGCCCCCCCCTCAACCCCCTTCTTTCCAACCCCGCCCTTATTTCTTACTATTTTCTTTATTTCATTCCATCCCTACTTTTCTTTTTTCTATCTGTCCCCCGGTGTACCTTAAATTTAGCAAGATACAACACACTAGCTCTGAATAGTTTAGAATCTACCGTTGGGAAACCAAAAACTGAATGTTTTACTCTTGGTACTACTGATCCTTGATGATGAGCATCGCCGAAACATTAGTTCATTTGAATGCATTCGGCAAAAAGTTATCTCAGACGTGCTTGGTGCTTAGAATACTTTATGTTAAAAGTTAAAATTGGAGTCGTACGTCGTTATTGTTCTGTTGGTTCTTTGTTATGAATGCCCCACCTTTAGGTGTGTGCCACCGATGTAAAGGTTGGTAATTCAAATAAATCAAATAATAAATTATTTGCATTTCATGAATTTAATAGCTTATTTGGCCATTTTTCAGACATTTCGGGTGTGGGTAACCTGTTTTGAAATGATCTGCTGGCCTAACGCTAATCCGATTTACTTCGAAACTTGATAGGATGATAGAGTGAGGTGCCGCAATATTATTTGTAGCTTTTGGCTGCAGTATTTGCATATCATGAATAGTAATTAGCTTATTTTGGCCAGTCAAAATTGACATCCCTTTCCCCTCAAGGCTTTGTGTGAAGTTATCTGGAGTCCGTAAGGTTGTATAAATGATATAATGGTGGAAGGAAAGCGGGGTTAAAGAGTTCTTGAGCTGATTAGGTGTTGGGCATATTTCGGCAAATTACATATGCAAATGAGCTAATGATATGCAAAAATCAGCTTAATCACAATTTTTAGAAGCGGTTCATCGCTACAAAATTCCTCACTTGCACAAAAAACCTATTATGGTGGCAATCTTCTGTTGCCATTGCAAGGTTTCCTGATAAATTAGGCTTAGGTAGCAAAGAGACTAATTAATATGCTAATTGCTGTATCGCTAAAATGGTACATCGGATATGCCAATATTCCTTTGAGACATGGAAAAAAACGACCATATACAATACATCATGTGTGTGAATCATATGGGGGGGAAGGGGGGGTGTGGGGGACTGCTTAGGGGGAAGTGGTGGGTGTTGTAAGTGTCGAGGTGGGGTAAGAGGGAAGGGTAGGGGTGGTGTGCATCTGGGTAGGTATGGGTGGTCGCGTCGGAAGGGTGGGGTGCTTCGGAGAAGGGTGTGGTGGCATCGGCGAGGGGCAGGTTGACCTAATGTGACCTTCGTGACCTTATGTGACCGTGGGATGGTGACCCTTTGTGACCCCTTATGGACTGACCTCATGACCCCAGATGAACATGGTGGACCCCATGTGACCTTGGTGACCACATATGACCTTGGTGACCTCTCGTGACCTTTGTGACCCCCATGTGATCTTTGTGACCCCATATAAAAATCATTTAAAAAGGGATATACGACAATACAATTCGGGTGACGGTCGTTAAATGGCCGGAAGCGGGGGATGAGGGGGGACTTAACCGCGGTTGAAAACAACTAGTTTAAAGCCCAGGGACTCCCCTTATCGCGGTGTGAAAACAAGGTGCGCAAAATCAAAAAAGTCTGATCAATACAAAAAATAAAATAGGCGAAAAGCATTCTCTCAAAATACCAGACCATTCCATCAAAAATTTAAAGGACCGTTTCGTATTTTTAAAGGCCCATTGCATCAGTTACCAATTAGCCATTCCCTTCAGGGTCATCCCAAACGGGCTGCAAAGTACCACCGGGTCACAAAACCCACCAAACCACAGGTTGCCACGAATCCACACGGGCGGTGACCGCTCGGTTCCTAAAGTAACCAGGAATAAAAAAGTCAATGGGTCACATGCGTGTGGTGCTGCCTTTCCACGATATTGGGAACAAAAAATAGGTTAAAAGTCATTTGTTTATAGTTAAGGAAAGAGTCAACGTTGTAATACCAGATTCTTTGTAAAAAATTTTGTTTTTTGTCCCCCTCCCCCCCCCCCCCCCTTTAATAGGGAAGGGTTTATTGTCCCCATCCATAGAGTGATACGTGGTGGCATTTTGTACCCTTTCCATTATATAACAAGAAGATGATGCCTTCTTTTCTTCTTGCATAGGAGGCAGCAGCTAAAGAGTTTTACGCGTTGGAGCAAACTCGCTGTGATGGTTGGGGGTTTTGAGAAATCTGTGGCCACAGTGGACGAAGGTAGGGCACTCATTCAGAAGGTGATCCGCAGTCTTGGGGAGAACAATTGGCAGGCTGGAGAGGGCCGCAGCCCCCATCGGTGCAGATTGCTATTGAAACGACTGACTCCTGTGCGAATCCAGTTTAATGTGACCATTCCTTACGTGGGAGATTGCTGACAGGTGGTAGTTCTGTCTTAGGTGCAATAGAGAGGTCTTGGGATCCAGTCAGGGACGTTTATTACTGTCTGTAAGAGTTGAAGGGGGAAATGGAGAGTTTAGGCGCTGTCGGCAGAAAAGGTCGGCGAGAGCGCACTTGCGCAGTCTCTGTCTACCAAGCTGGAGTGATTCTTTGACAGTGATGCAGCCGGTGTTGATTGTCCAGCAGGGACATTGACACATTCTTTGCGTGTGAGATTGCTGCCAGGTGGTAGTTCTGTCTTAGGCAATTAGAGAGGTCTTGGGAGTATCAAGTCAGGCAGTATTCCATGTCTGTAAATGTTGAATGATTTGAAAGGGGAACTGGAGAGTTTAGCAGCGTTTCAACAGAAAGGTCCACCGCCAGCACCGCGATCGGAGATTGAGAGCGCAATCTCTGTCTACCGAGTTGGTGTGATTTTTGACAGTGTTATGCAGCAGGTGTTGTTGTCCCGCAGGACTTATTCACTAGTTTAGTGTGTGGGTTCTCTCCGAAGAGGCTTGCAGTGCACCCTGAAAGCAACTGGTAGGAACTCAGATGGAGTGGACGGAGGCAGCCATGATGGTTCTCAAGGTTCTCTTGAGTACGTGTCCGCTTATTGTGTGAAAGCGTGCACCATGCTGGGGCACGGGCATATTCAGCAGTGCTGTAGGACAGCGCCAAGGCAGGGCGTATCGTTGGGCTGGCATCCCTGAAGATCCAGCAAGTGGCAACAGGAGGGTATCCCTCGAAGATACTTGGTGCATATGGACTCGAGGTGCTGCCGGTAATTAAGCTGCAGTCAAGCGTCACCCCCAAGTAAAGTTGGTGTAGGATTGTATGGGCAGGGGGGCTCCATAAAGATTGATTTGAAGCTTGGCCAAAGAGCCTCTTGGTGTTGAGGTGGAAGGTAGTAGCAGTGGGCTTGGCTTCGCTCAGCTTCAGTCTCCGCGTAATTGAGCTATGCTGCAAGTAGGGCCATCTCTGTAGTAAGTGTGCTTTCTACTTTGTCCAGTTGCTGTCGAGTGGAGGGAGGGCAAGATCGTCGGCATAGACATATTGTCTAGATGTTGTTAGAGGTAAATCGCTGAGATACAAGTTGAACAGTATATAGGAGCCAAGTAGAGATCCTTGTGGTACTCCGTTCCTAAGACGGACTACTCTGCCACAACTGGTTGGAATAAAGTACGGTACCCAATAGTTAATTCTGTGGTACGAGGAAGGCAGAAATTTAATTCGCTTTTTATTCAATCATGGAATACTAAGAGACTATTTTTGCAGAGCTTTGTACTATTTTGAACGAAGCTTAGCTAACGAGTTAATGATCATTGTAAACTATAAATCTGTATGAATGCATTAAGTCAAAACTTGTATGTGATCAATATGTTATAATATGTATTTTGGTTATATTTTGTAAATTACGAAGTGGTCATTTACATTTAAATGTAAATTTGTTATTGCTTATTATATTTTGTACCATGTAACAGGGCTTCTTGAAGAACAGACCAAAAGTTACTTGAAGCGGTAACCCTGGGTAAAGAAAAGAAAGTTTAAAAAAATAAAAGAAAGAAAAAAAAATATACCTGGCTAAATAAATGGATAAAATCGTAAGAAATAAAATATGGATTACATGAATCTAATTGTACTCATATGAGATCATCATAAACCAAACAGCTCCAGATTTTCCTCAAAATATTCCATAAAATAATGAAATACATAAAAATTGGGAAAACAAAAAAAAGACTAGAAAGGAGGATATAAAAAAAAGATGGTAACATCAACATTTATTTATTATTCTCTGCAACTTAATTTGTAGTGGAACAACTTAGTACCACTTAGTACCATGTCAGAGAATATTAAACAGCCACGGAAAAGTGGTCGAGTTTGGAAAAATGGTGGTTTACTGGAATACGTGAGAGCTGAAGATTGTCAGCTATGTGACAATGTGGTGAAATGATTGGGGGTATGAGATGTAGTATTTGAGGCAGTTGGAAAAACATTTTGTGTAGTCTCTTGTGCAGCTTAAGGTTGGGTAGTAATAGTGTTTCGACCAGTTTGTGTGTAAGTCTGTGTGTGTGGGTGGACGGTGGTATAAAAATGTTAACCCCACACTAATTGGACTCGCACCAATGACCGATGAAAGAATTCTGTATTGTGCCAACCCCCCTTGAATTCGGCAGCCTCAATGGATAAAACTGCATTTGAAAGATGTGGTGGCAGCAGAACATTAATTCCTCCCCTTGACCGGATTAAAGGTGGTGTTTCGATTTTACTGTCAGGGACACTGTATTACATGGAAGTTGTGTTATTCTTGCACTATATGAATGCCCATATTTTCCTCATTGTTGCCTGAAAATAAAGTCTACAAATCCATTTTTCCATAGAGAGAAAACGATATTTAATCAGTATCACAAAACTATATAGCACAGTGTGGTCGATTATAGACAATCCGCAGCCAAAGTGATGGTCGATTGATCACCATTACTGGGGGCCTCCAACCCAAACTACCTCAATCTTTTGTACGTCGGTACCACGCTAAATCTTACTGTTTTTACTACAACGTAATACTGACGATTGAGTGAATTCAAGCAGGATGCACCCAAGCTAGGCTGTCCGTGAGGTGTTGGAATGTGCGAAATGGATGGTGTATATGGCATTTGAATTGATTTTGCTTTAATAATAAAGCCATGATGTATGTTTATATGGTTAATTGTCATGAGTTGCATGTGTGATTTGTCAGACTTTTGCTGAAATAGAGAACTGGTACATTAAAGTCAGAACAGGCACCTCTAACTTGTACTTGATCAGCAGCAGAAACCACTAGTCACTTCCATAATCTTTCAAACGTTCTATCCATTTGATTTGGATGGCCGTTAGCTGGGCCACCAAAGCCGTGCCCAACAAGGTGTTCCTGGAAAATCTCCTACATAGAAGACATGTAACATCAAAAATCTATTAGTTGATGCAGGTGGCTCAAAAAATTAACCTACTCTTTGGCCAATTTGTTGATCTGATATACAATTCTGAATATGTTGCCTTTTACATGCATATGCGAATTTTGAATAGCCCACAATTCACCATCCACAAAGGAAATGTTAGTGTTACATGTATTTCATGTAGGACAACGTTTCCACCGGGCACTCTTTGGCAGGGCTGGGCTATGTCAATCAAAAGTCAAAATGTAGCAGTAGTAATAAAACCGAAGTTTTAAAATAGGTTTTGTCCCCGCTAAGGGGGGTGGCTGGATTAACCTCAAATTTCACAGCAATACACTGTTTGAGGATTTTATTGGAGCAAAACGTAATTGACCGGCTGCCCTTCCTGACGTCACTGTGGGATGGCGCCATTAACTCTCCAGAGCCCGACGCCCTTGTAGGTAGATCTTCTTTTCGTTCTACCAGGGTAACCAAGCTACCCTCCTCATCGGATTTGCTTAGAAAAACCCGATGGGGGGTGACGGTTTAGCCGCCGACAAAAAACCGGCCCTGGGACAGGTTCTATACTGGTTACCAGGATACCAGTAGCAGCCCTTCCCTTAAGCGATACCTGACCTGACCTGAACACTGAATTAATTTGAACTTTATTTTTAGAGGAGTAGGTTTTAGAGACTGAACTACTATTCGAACGGCAAAATATGCTGATCAAATATTAGTGGTTTTGTTCCCCTTTAAACCATGCAGGTTTTTATGGCTTTGGTACATGACCTCAGTACCACTTGTGGCGTGAGGTTCCTGGCCAACTAAAAATATTTTTATTTCTGTGATGTGTACTTGCATGTTGAATTCATAACCAATATTTAAAACAGTTGGTCTGTCATATTTTTACTAGGCATTTGAAGGGGCTCTTAGGCGAGGACCGCTTGGTATGTCTCGAAAGGGGACCCCATGCACCAGGTGCCTTTTTAACTCAGTTCCAAATCTATAATACGAGACATAAGTCAGGGTTAAGCACATACTGAGAGAGAGAGTCGCTTCTATTTATTAATGGGAAAAAAGTAATCCCCCCTTAGAACATTGAATCTGTTGCTCACACATTCCAGATCTCTCAAATACAATGTAATATGACGATTATTGCATGAGTGTTGCGAGTTCAGGGTCCTATTTCAGCGTTGTATGAAAAAGAGGAGGAGATTATCCCTTGCCAAAAAGTATGGCAAACTCTGTTATTTCTGTGAATTGAAGTCAAATAGTCGACTGATTCCAACATTGAATTGTGTTTTCTTAATAAGATTGATATGCAGACATATATTGGTCATGTATGGTTGGCCTTGGAGGAGAACTTGGACATTGTGCAGGACATTGCCTATCTGTAGATATTTTTAGGGCAATTCTGAGTCCTGTTTCAAAAAATCTTCTTTATGACTGCATTTTTCTCTTGCGTGGACTGTGCAAATTTTTAAATCTGTGTTTCTGTCCAGATTAATTCATATGGCCTCAAGGGTCACTGTGAAGAATTCCTAAAAGATGTAATGGATCATCCGGAGAGTAAATCAAGAGGCCATTTTGTATAGTGTCTTTTTAAAATAAAGGAACTTCTGTGGTGCAGTGAACTTGCCACCTTTTAAATAAATGCAAGGAATTTTGTTCATGTGTACAAAGCACAAGACCATTGCAATTTTCCCTTTGTAGTTTATCCATATGAATGAGACGTGTTACAGTATGCAGTGTACCGAATGGAAAGCAAAACCACACATGTAGAAATTCCTTATACGTCGACACAGATGCAAGAATAAACTATTACTTATTTTTCAGTATTAGTTTAATTAATGAAGTCAAATTTTGACAGAAAGATCTGCCATCAGTAAAATATTAAAGGTCCATGGCCCGATCGATAATAGCCTCATCCCCAGAAACCCAGATTTACCGGAAGTGGTCAACGATTTGTGGATCAGAAGAAAGCTATACTTTTTCTATGTACCCTGTGGAAATGTTGAGTCCACAAGGATGTTTGGTTGGAAGTTATGAGCGAAAACTTGCCTCATTTTGGTCGACCAAAATATTTTTATACACAGTACTCTATGGGGCTTACAAAATCACGTTTTTAGCTCCTCACATCAAACGGATTGAAATACGGCAGTGAAACTTTACAGATGCGTTTTTTTTATGAAGGGCCAATATCTAGCAAGATTAAAATTCAGTAATACTTAAATAGGGCAATCCCCCTTTAAATATATAAATTCCAATACAGGGTGAGTCAAAAAGATTACACTAGATTTCAGAAAAATATTTAAAATATTTAAAAACAAAAGTTTAGGGAATGTTGTGTATACATGAAGAACAATTAGCTCATTAGATCCACTTGTCATTGGTAAGTTAAAAAGTGGAAGTTTACCTTTTCGCATAAATTTACGGAAAGCCGCCAAAAACCATATTGACATGGTTGTACACTTCTCATGAAAACAACAGCCAAAGCCATATTTTTAAGTTCTGTCACCAAATGTTAATAACCTTATGTTTTTTTTTCTAAGTAAACCATTACCTAATCCATACCAAACTGTTGGTGAATAATATTTCAAACAATAGTCAATGGCAGATTCATAACAGGCAGGGGAAGGGGACGCATGTCCCTCCCCATGGGTCTGACCAGGAAGACAATACAGCTTAAGCTAACGGGAAAGCAGGAAAGTGGGAAAAGGACAAGCAGAAAGGGAGAGTAAAGAAAGAGAGGAAGGCGGAAGAGGAGGAAGGAGGAAAGGATGAGATGCAAAGGATATACGATAAACAGATAGAATGTGTGTATGTTCAATATATTGATTCCCAAAGTAGCCCCCACCCAATCGGATTTATGAAGGCATTGGGAAAAATGTGGGTTAACCGGCTGTAGGATAGTATTGCATATACAATTTGCATTAAAAGTTTCCCGCAAAAAAGTATGTGAACAATCTCGAACATTCATTGAAATGATTGCTTCAAAGTTTGGGTGTATAAGATTCGATAATTTATTGATTTCAAGAAATATGAAATAGTTTTACATTTTCGTGGATATTTAAAGTTTGCCCACAAAGGTATTAAAGACAAAGAAGTCATGAGTACTTGTGAGGTCATCCAAAGTCTCTTGGACAATTCCACAACAGGATTTGTGGACAGCGTAAAATGGTACCTATCTTTAAGTTGCATAACTTCTCAATGCAAAGTTCAAAAATTAAATTCAAAATTTCTCTCGTAGCGGAATAATCTCTTTTATATGTCATAGGTCACGCTCTTCAGGAGATTTCTCATGGCTTTGTAGAAAAATGTATAAACAAAGCGAGTGTAAATCTTTTTGACTCGCCCCGTACGTGCTTAAATAATTTCCAACTTTTAAGGAGCGAAACACAGTGGGAAATCCCATAGTCGGGTGTTGTATTACATAGTGACGGATGTGAATTTGTATAATTTATAAAAGTAAGGGAAATGATGCTAAATACCAAACATCTTAAAAACATTGCCATTTACATCTTGAGGAAGATAGATATCGTTTTTGGATATGGATAAAGCTGTCTGCGGCTACCATTTACTATCTTCAGAAGATAGCTAGTATTGGGATAAAGCCGTCTTCTGCTACCATTTACTATCTAGAAAGATCGGATATGGGTTAAGGCTCCTTATGCTTACCATTTACTATTTCGAAGATAGCCTAGGATATGGGTTAAAGCTTGTCTTCTGCTACATTACTATATTCAGAAGATTGGAGATGGGTTAATGGCTACCTTCTGTACCATTTACTATCTTCAGAGATAGCTAGGATATGGGATAAAGCTGTCTTCTGCTACCATTTACTATCTTAGAAGAAGTATATGGGTTAATGGCTTACCTTCTGCTACCATTACTATCTTCAGAAGATAGCTAGGATATGGGATTAAAGCTTGTCTTCTGCTACCATTTACTATCTCAAGAAGATGATAAGCCATGTCTTGGCTATCTTCTGCTACCATTTACTATTTCAGACAAGATACTAGGATCTTCAAAAGAGAGCCAAGACAGGGTAAAGGCTCCACCATGTACCATCTTCAAGAAGATAGTGAGGACATTAGTTGGAGGGCTATCTTTGCTGTCTTTACGAACAAGATTCTGGTGCTACAATTTAATATCTTCAGAAATTTGCCAGGATTTAGTTAGAGGGGTATCTTTTGTTAACCTTCACCATAAGGAAATCCCTAAAGGCTTAGTTGAATGTGATTTTCAGTCTAATCAGCACCTCAGGGCACCTGTTAAATCATGTGATTCTATTGATTTTCTTCTTAACGGCATTTGATACCACTGACTACAATAATGTTGCATTAAAAGGTCGGACTCAGAGTTTCCTGAGGATGGCACCCTTACTTTTCTGAGCTCAAATTGTTGTGCTTTATATAAGAAATCACTACTTGTAATTAGGTCCGGATCCGGAAATTTTCATTTATAGAGTTCCTTATGTACTTAGATACCACACATAATTCTTACTTCATCAAAGAAAAAATTGATTTCATCCTCAACCATTGGTAGTGAGTAGTTTAGTTGACCTGGTTTAGGTGACTATCTTTAATTTCGGTTAAATATTTTCAATTAATTAACATGAAATCAGAAGGCAGGTCAGGTTTCCTTGGAGGGCCTTCTACTGTATCATGGGTAACCAGGACTACCTTTCCCAGGGCCAAGTTGGCGGCGGCTAAACCTTCACCCCACAGGTTTCTAAGTAAATCTGATGAGGAGGGTTTGGGTACCCAGGTTTAGAATGAAAAAGATCTGCCTACAAGGGCTTCAGCTCCGGAGAGCGAATGGTGGCCCATACCAGCACATGGCTGCCGTGCATGGTGGCATGGTTGCCCAAGGACTAGGCCCATCGCTGTGAAAAATGTGGGTTGGCGTCAGGGAAGGGCATCCGGTCAATTCTTTTGCTCCAACAGATCTTCACACAGCAGTATTGCTGAGGGGGAGGGGGAGGTGGAATCCGGCCGCCTCCGTTTAGCGGGGACAAACCGGATTAAAAACTTGGTTTAACTAACGAACTAAGTCAGCCTTGTAAAGGTTCAATGAGAGATGATTGAAGCACCCAAATTATTGTATTCAAAATAGTGATTTCATAAGATTAGACACTCAATAGTGTTCTTGCCGGTGTATTGGTGACAGAAATGTCTTAAAAGAGAGAAACAAGGTGATGTTTGATTTGCTTAATGTCAATATAATAAAACATGTGAATTTCGTATTCGCTCCTATCCGAAATAGAAATTGCACAATTTTGTACCAAACAACCTTTCTCAGCTTTATCCTTTCGATGGGGTTATTTTGATGGGAAAGCTTTACATCAGGCAAAAATCAGGACTTTCGATTTTTTAGGGACACCTGAAATATAAAACTCTCATTCACCTTTAAAAATCATTTTTTAGTTTTACAAGAAAAGGCACCTTTTCTTGGTGGGTTGTCAGTAGTGAACAGAATGACACAGACCACATCAAACATCATTCAAATGTTTTAAACTTCACTAACAATCATTATTTGTCTGTGTTTTCTGAACATTAATAAAGAACATTTTACATGGCACCTGCGGAAAAGCGGGGATAGGAGAGTATAATTGTAACTGAAACGATTTAGCAGTCGCTAGGAGTTTCTGGAAAGACAAGAAATTTCTCGGTCAACCAAAAACTGACCTCTTTCTCTCCTTGATTCAAACCGTGAACAATTATTTCTTGATCCAATTCCAAATTTAAACCCTGCGTTCTGGCTTTCGTAATGATTGATTGATTGTATACAGAGAGTGTTGCAGGCAGGTAAAAAAAAGTATTTAAAAGCTATTAATTGCCCACAAGCTTCCGGGTTTTATTACTCGCCAGGAACGTGGCCTTCAGATCCCACATTTGGATTGATAGCAGGGGACCCCCTTAGGAGAAGCAATTCTTATTTTGGACACTAGTCACGGTTTCTTTCCCATCAATATGATGGTCACTGTTGTGCCTGTGTCCGTGCTCCACACTTTTTTAGAAACGGTTCTCGTCCAAGTATGCGTGCCAGAGTCTCAAGGGTTGGTTTGAATTGAAGCTTAGCACTTGGACGTTTAGAGCGGGGTTTATCTGAAGTAGATACAGGACGTGTGAAGTGAATTTGGCCCGTGAAGCTTGATGGTTAACTTTTAAGGGACCAAACCCAACTGCCCCTCTAACAATTGATTTGAAACTGTCACTGCCAAAGCGCTGACATAAGAGATACAACGCATTCAGTGTAAAAGTTTCATTGGCATGGTTTTGGCAAAGCCTCGAGGAAAGGCTACAACCTTCCGTGCACGTGTTCCATCACTTCCGTCACCGAAGTACGCAAATCCTCTCACCCTGATGATGTTCATTGGTGATGCTTATAGATCAGGGGAAATTAACTCAACGGTGTAAAGTTATCATTCATGATAGATTGACAGATCCACGGCCTACTAAACCAAATTGGGTCAATTACCCGAGTTTTGGGTTTTCAGGTTATTTGACCAGGAAAAGCAGATTGGGCTATTCCATATTAAATCTTACTACCATGGAAAGATAAGTAATGTTTGCTACAGTGGGAGTAAATATTAGAAATTGAAAAGCCCTGTGGGGTATGGCAAAGAAAAGAAAGAACCATGCGATGGCAGGAAACTAGTATACCATATCGTTCAGCGTAATCCCCTCGGGTGGTTTGTCACGATGAAAACAGTCAGTCATTGTTTCGCATTGCATTTGATATTTGAAAATACATTCTTGTTTATTACCTTCTATCTTAACTTCACATTTCGCTATTTGTGTGGGGTGGCAGCATTGGTGGAGGGCCCTAACGGTTATCGGAGAAGGATCTGTTCTAATGTTGTGAAACAATTATAATGCAGCTTTTTAGCAGTTGGCAAAACATTTTAAAACAGGATTGAACAATGTATGGAGACCCTAAGTAGCCAAAACAGCAAAACAAAAACGGCTGCAAAATGAACAAACAAACACCCTTAATGCACGGGTGCAGCAAACACACCCAACACCCCCACACACATACACACACACCACACACACAAAAACACTTTTTAAACACAAACAAATGAAGTAAAACAAACACACCCCAAAAACCTTAAAACGTTTAAAAAATAAACAATTCATACCAAAAAATTTATTTCAAATTAACATTCTCAAATAAAATTGTAATGGGGAACTATTTGGTTCAGCCTTGTGGTGTGATGTATCTGGCATGCAAACACAAACCTTTTATGTCTTCGACTGCTTAACAAAAAGGATTCAATTTGGACAATAGTGATTAGACATGATTGATCTTGCATTTTTGGAGATAATGAAATATTGTTGCAGCTGATCCTCCTTAAGGGGAAGATAAACAGCCAGAGCGGGAGGACAGGCCCCCATAATCCTATTGCAGAACCCACTTGCGGAACCATATTATTCGCCTGGTAATGCATGTTGACTCCATTTCTTCTTTGTCGCCGGCAAAGGTACAGCGCTCAAAGTGCACACAGCCCTCAAAATTCAACAAAAGGGCGAAAAAAGGTCCACCCTTGTGCTGAATTTTTGCATAAAAAAGGTCCGTAATTTAGAGAAATTTTGCCAAAAACTTTTTCCATTTTGGTTGATGAGATGTTCAAAAGTCCAAAAAAAGGGACCATTTAGGGGTGCTAGGTCCACTTTTCCCAAAAAACAGTTCCAACTTTTACCCAAAAAAGGTCCACTTTTTCGATGTCCCGCACACCCCCAAATAAATCCTGCGTACGGCCCGACTCTAGAGAGTACACGGTCACAACTGGGTACACAAATTCAATGTTAAGCACTGCACACAAACTTGAAATTGTCCGTCCAAAAGAAAATAAACATGCAAGCCCAATATTCCTAGCCCCGTTCCTAGCCCCGATACATAGGGACATGATGATACCAAATACATTCCATGCCTAGAATCACTCTCAACTTCCTAGACTCACGGTACCATCCCCGGTTACCCGACCAAGTTTCCGGCATTCTGATGGTTTTTATCGAGTTCTTACCAAATGACCCCAAAAACAGTTTATTATACAAAATAAGTAAAAATGCTGGATATATTCACTGAAACTGTTATTACTAGAAATTTATCTTTAGAGGTATGGACTATGTGGCGGAAAGTATTACGAAGTAGGATGGAGTTGTAAACCACAGAGCCTTTATACCAGGGACGGTGACGTAAATCATGTAAATAGTCATCTTAGCGCCGTTGTTCTTAATCATGTCGCTGTCGCGGACGTTAGGGGGCCTAACTCAATTCTTGTTTGCTTCAATAGTACGCTCTAACTGCTCTACAGTTGATACTAGCTTCTGGCTGATTTCAAGACATTCTAGATGATGAAGAAAATTGAAAATACTGGTTTACACAAAGAAGCGCTAGCAATTGGGAATCATTTCTTGATCGTTTCATACACAACATGAGAAATTGAACCCACCAGACTTAAGCGCAGCTCTCGATAATCTACAAGGAAATTTGTTGGCGGAAAACTATTATATGTTATTGCTAGGAGAGGTTTCCCGGTGGCCATGGAAAAATCAAATTTGTTAGGCGGAAAAGTAATTCTTGGGAAGGTTTCTGAGCCGCTGTTAGGGAAAGATCCTGTTCATTACTTCAAAGGAAAAATGGGTTCCACTAGTTTGCCTGTCTGGCTTCTACTTTTCTGCCTGCCTGGATGTTAAGCTTAGGTGCCCAATTTGAAAAGGTGAAGTGGGAAACAAGTTGCAAACCATGTTTGGGTCATTGATGCCAATATAGGAAGTGCATGGGTGATAAGGTCAAAAGCTCGCATTTCAAGGGTCAAAGGTTTGTCTGAGGTCTCAAGTTCGATGTGGGGATGAGCATTGGATTGGTGGTCATGTGGCAGAATAAACATCAGTTCACATATATGGTTGGTATTCAATACAACATAATCTAAACAACCTTTACAGTGAATTGGCAACTGCCATTGTGTTTGAATGAGGAAAATATATCATTGAAACATATTACACATGTACAAAATTCTGCGGGGTTTGTGACGTTTATAAACCAATGGTGAAGTCAAAAATACGGATTTATTGGATTCCATCATGTCACACACATCCAAAGGCCTAACATGAAATGACTACAATCCTGGAAGAAAAAAGTCATTGGAGTACTTGATGCAAAATTAAAGGAAACATCCCATGTGCAAAAAATGAGCATCGCCAAAGGGTTAAGTCATCTTCAATTAGAAAGCAAAGGACTTCCCTTAGGTCAAGAAAAAAAAAACAAGTTTGTCTCAGAAGGGACCGTGCGCATTCGGATTTTTAAAATTGACTTTTTGACCGCATAAAATTTTTTTTTTTTTTTTAGGTTACTCACTTTAATTTTTTTTGAAAAAATTTCGAAAAAAAATGAAAATTTGCAGCTAAAAAAGCGGGCCCGAAAAAAAAATTGAAAAAAAAAAAAGTGGGCCAAAAAAGGCAATTAAAAAAAAAAAAAAAAGAGGAAAAACGATGTCCCTTTAGCATTTTTCTAAAAAAATAAAAACGCATTTTCGCATTAGCATTTTTCACATTTCTTATGAGAACAAACTTGTTTTTTTTTGGCCTTACCTAATGTTTCCACATTCATCA
>JAMKCH010014683.1:0-25044 GCA_023653785.1 Ophioderma brevispina
TGTTGTGGGGGGGGGTAATTTTATAACTTTAGCCAAGTGGTATTTATAACACCTAAGTAGATCTTGTCATTTGTTGGAGGATTCTCGGTTCTCATGTCATTAATAAATGATAAATTGTATGCTTCTTACGTCACATACTGTGCATTTTGTCCATTGGCGTTTTATTGGGCGCACGCCTCGTCCGGCTTCACAAACGCGGGTCACCTAATGCACGCACCTATATGGAACTTGGCGCGGCCTATGATGCCTATGATCAGCGTTGAATTGTGGGGCAGCAGCGAGTCTCGGAACTGCGGTCTGTGCGTGAGTGAACAATGGAAGCACGACTGTTGTTTCTGCCGGCAAAGTATGTTTTTAGCCGGGGTTTTTAGCAGGAGCTATGTGGATTCCCAGTCCATGGAGGTTTCTACAGACCAAGTTTAATGCAGTGACTATAGCAAGTAGTAGTAGAAGGTAAATTAAAGGCAACATTTACCGGATGTGAGTGGCCACGTTTAAAAACCCCCCCCCCCCCCCGCGGAAAATCAGGAACTTCCCCTCTACAGAGCAATCCTATTCCTACTCAAGCTGTCAGTGATGGTTTCGCATTTGACAGACTGCGGCACTTTCATGACTTTCCGCTACCACTAAACTATTAGTTAGATGGCCGTGACCAATCCCCGCAAAAATCTTCCTGAATTTAACTTTTCTGGACCGAAAGGTGAATAACCAATTTTTTGTTTTTTTTACGCCAATCCTTGCTATCATGTTTTAAACGGACTGTTAAAGTCCGCTTGCGAGCCTTGAAAGAACTTTCCTACTGTACCGTGTGCCTGTCTCTACCTGATTTCTCGATGAATTTTGTGTGATTTTGTCCGAATATCTATCATATGGCAATGTACAGTCTCCATAATCAATTGGTACTTTGTGTCACTAACTTTATAGGTTTATTCACTATGAGTTTTACAATATGCTCATCCACCAAGGACACAGTTCAGTGGGTGTAACTTGTACATACATTACATGACTTACCTTTTGTGATCTGGGTATAATATCTTACCCCAAACCAGGGGGTGTATTTTCTAAATACACTTGAATGGAAGATACTGAACTGTGCCAAGGAATTGAGATTTATTTACTAGCTCATAGTGATTTGCTCCTGAAAAGACTGGATGTTTGGATTAGAAATTAGTGTAAATTGCTTTCGATGTGCCGAGATCAAGCAATGGGTCGAATTAATAAAACAAATAATGAATGTTTTTCATGTCTGCAATTGAAAGATATTTTCATGAGTTGAAAGATGAAATGGCAATTCAACTTGGCTAATGCCTCGTTGAATTGAACATTCATCTTTCAACTCCTGAAAATATTCTTACCATTGCCTCATAAACATTCATTATTTGGTACACGCCAATTTCTTCATGGGTAGTTACCACACAGCTACAACAGAGTAGACATGGATTACCTACCCACAAGAGTACACTCGCCGCCAGGAATCGCGTGTATTTTTGTCCGCATAGCCGGATAGTGTACACACAGCGGCTGTCTCCCCTGTCGTGAGTAGCTACGTGTTACACCGCTCTCAGCGCGCTCGGTATTTCCATGTTCCAAATTTTGTTTTTTAGATTTTTGGCATAGAATTTGCATTTTTGTTACATGTGCGGGTATGGGGTTTTTTGATGATGCCCGATTTGAATTCGTAATGACTTTCCTAAAAAAACCGTTCCAAAAATACTAAACAGTGAACAAGTTATAGCGCCCCCATTTCATGAATTTTCATCCATCTCTCACAATGGCGTTTGTGGTTACCTCGGAGTAGCTACTTTGAACGGGGTGTCTACTCCGGTACTGTCCACAACATCCACCTTTCTATCCACCTATGGGCAACTACGGGGTAGCCATATTTGGGGTAGGTACAGCAGAGTAGCCACATCACTGTATACCTAATACACTGGTACTTTGTAAGTCCGACTTGCGCTATGGCCTAAGCATTAGTAGTGTTTGTACTGTGCGAGTACTGCGGTAGACATGGTGTAGTGCCGTATAGGCTACCACATGAGTAAGAAAATGGCCGTGTATACTACCAAAGTGTACACAACTGCACAGTATCCCTTGTAACCCCCTGAGCCAATACCATGATATAGTCCATTTCTCTAACTCTGTGCAGTGATGTCACAAACTTGACGCAGCCTTTACGCCACGCTCAAGATATGCCGTATTTGTGCGTTGATGTACAACGTCTTTGTTTTACGGCCAGCGCACGCGGTTTACTGGGGCGGACCGTCAATCTCGCGCTTACGTCACTGCACGGAGGAGCAAATGAGTATAGCTGATTGGCTCATTAAAGGACACACCATGAGAAACGTCCCTGTCAGTAACACCAAAACATTGCTTCTATTAGGCTCTGTGTGAACCATACACCTTTAATTACAGTATCTCTGATTTGCTCGTTGTACATAATATTCCCTTCCGACGTAACCAATCAAAATAGTGTTTAGACACTTATAGACAGGTAGTGTTCAGGTTAAACATCAATTTGGTATGCCAACCACCTGTGTAACCCGTATCCTTTGACTTAGACAATCCGAACATAACACCGAGTTCCCCTTCCTCTGAAAAGGCTAGCGTTGCACAATTCATGAAAGAGTAGGGGTAGTAAACAGACTCCGCTTGACTCTATGGTGAACTGGAAATAATTGGACAGGAAAGTGCGTTCTGTTTACAGGCACAGCAAACCAGGTCCAATTACATTCATGCAAGGGTGGTGCAGCCAGTGAATGGAGCATTTAGAAATTGGCTGTTAAAAGACGTGCCTTATAGAACTAGTGTATCTTTAATGTGAGACACAGATTTTTTAAAAATAATACTTCAAATTTCTTGTTGCCCTATCTGGTGTATCTCTATATTAGAATGCCACAGACTAAATAAGTCTCTAAATAGGCAAACTAAAATAGTTTCTGTTCCTCCACCGACCGGCCCTATTTTTGAATTGGGGGAAAAATTTTAATGTACAAAAAGAAGATTGACCCTAATATTCAGAATTCAATATTGACCCTAATATTCAGAATTCCACCAAAAAAATGAAGTACATGTAGCAAAAATCTCCAATTATCAAAATTTAATGTTTTTTAGGTTTTAAGTTTACATTTTTTTGATATGATTCAAACAAAAATAAATTTAAAAGTTTCAGACTGACCAACCCAATCTTAAAATTTGTAATGGAAGACAAGCAACAAAAAAAAAAAAAACAAGCAAATTTTTTGTTGCTTTATTCAACTATGTCTGTTCTTACAGGTTTAATTTACAGATTTTAATTTCCAGGATTCCGCCCACACCAACACCAATACAACCGCCATCACCAATTCCAGGTAATTTTCTCTCTCCTTAATTTCGCCATCCGAAAAGACAACAATTTCTTTTAAGTACGGTAAAACAATGTAAATTCTATTTTTCCCTCACATTTTGCCAAGTTTTCCATTTTCGGGTTCTGAATGCCTCAATTTTCCAGGATGTATGAAAACTGGGGTATACATTATTCCATTATTTGCATTGTTGTGAGAGTCCCTGTTGTAATACTGCACTACATTTTTTCACACAAATTCAAAATATGGATTGCTAAAATCAGTTGTACTAAAGTGTTGTGCAACATAATTTACCAATGAAACAACTGATTTTAACCAGAAAATTTCAGCAAAACACTTAGATATTCCACTATTGACTAAACAAATCTTGTAACACGGACAACAAACAAAACAAACCACAACCGATCACTGAATAAAAAGAAATGTCACTCACACCTACCCCTTCCACTTCGCTCGGGTCATACCAAACATTAATATAGGGGTGTCTTAATGCTTCGTCAACAGATATCCTCTCCTCGGGATCAATTACTAACATCTTGGATATAAGATCTCTGGCTTGTAATACTACAAAAGGAAGTGAAAACATAGTTACACAATAACGTTCACAAATAAAGCATGGTGGCACAGTTACTGATGTAGTATACCTTGAAACAAAAATAACTGACCAGTTTTTGTAATAGCTATTGTATGAAAGACAACCAACAGCGTAACTGAAATATACATTTTGTTACTGAAGGTTTCCATTACATTAGAGCCTAATTTCAGCACAAATGGTAAAGCAATGGCCAGCTGGTTGTGCTTATGAAATATCCAATTTTAAAAATAAGATTTTCAATGGGCTTAGTGCAAGGTTTCACTGATTTGCGTGTGTAAGTGCCTATCAAGCATGCTAATTTCAATGACAATTCATTTTTATGCAAATGGTCAGAGAATCATGCTTGAGCTCATTCAATTATGTAGTCCACAGTACAACTTTCTTGAAACAGCCATAAAATGTCATTTTCGAAAAAGGGGTCTTCAGGCTTTGAACCATCAGAGGTTTGTCATTTTACACTCAAATTGCTTGACTAATGGCTCAAATGAAAGATGAAACCGTCTGTCAATAAATGTATATTCTAATTTAGCTGTTGCTTGTCAGTATTTTAGACAATTTCAATTTCTAGAACCGGTCAGTTAATTTTATTAAGTTTAGGTATGTTTTCAGGATATCTTACAATAGTCCACTCTATCTGCCCATAGTCAATGCACATTACTACAGTTCTCGCAAATATATCGTGGCCAGCATAGAACACTCGGTATACACGTAACACGTAGCAACACGGTGACAATGTGTGTACGTATTTTCACAGCATTTAAATAAGGCAAATTTTGACACTCACAGGTATAATCATGGAATATATCTGGAAAGTAAATTAAGGTATGACTGGTGACAACATAGTTTAATACTTGAAAAAAAAAATCTGACTGAATTTTGGATACTATGTTTTCACTAAGGTGGCTACTAAAATTTGTCAGCCAAAAATCAAAAATTTGGATCCACTAAAGAGGTTGCCAATAAAATAATTTTATTAGCTACGTACAACTCTTATAAATATGGTATGGATCTAATTACTTGGGCTTGATGAACTACTTTCTCTCATGGAAAAATCAGGTAATCCTCTCTTTCCAAAGGAAGTTTCAAATTCAGATTCTCTGGCAAGGATGCACCAAATTTTCTGCACGACTGCAAACAGCCACAACTTTCCGATAAACAAATACACAAGGTTAAATCGTTCAAAGAACTTACCATTTAATTTGTTTGGTTCTGTACTGCTTCTTGCTTCTTGGAATAGTTCGTCAGGGAAGAGCTCTACCCATGTGTGTGGTTGATGTCGAGGACGACTCTCTACATAGTTGCGTACCATTGGTTGTAATCGTTGTGTAAACTCCCTGCTTGGGGTACCTAGTAACTCTACTATTTTGTTCCACTGATCAATATCTGAGATGGGTGGTTAAGGCTACAAATTGAAACAATATAATGTATCCTACAGATATACTAATGATCTCTGAAAAAAATATTTCGTAAAAATTCCCAGATTCTTTTAGTTTTTGTATACAAGTCCATTCATATTTAAATTAACAAAGGTCTTCAGAGTAAAGATTCGAGGGTTCACATTGAATCTTTTACAGGTCTGTTCATCGGTTGTATCACAGTGATATATAGCTATCATCGGGTATTCCACATGTTGATGCAGTAGTTGCTATTTTATACATTCTACTGGTCATAACAATTTAGGAAAGCAGGTGGTTAGTTTGTCACCTTTAACCGATGAGTTAAATCCCCTGGCCAGTCGGGCACTGGCTACACATGGAATTTTTTCAGGGTACTATGGTTTCCTTCTACAACTAAAATTTAGGATTATTTGGTTATCCCGAATGTGCTCTAGGCACTTACCTGCTGATACATATGCTTGATAACTAAAGGGATGATAGTTGATCTACTGAACCTGCCAAAAAATAATCCGGTTACATGGCTCCACAAATTGCCGGACACCATCTTTTTGGGGGCTTTATAACATGAACTTTCCATCTAACCACATATTTTTAATACTGTACCAATTTCTACCAATTTTATTGAACAGTATTTTTGATACCTTGGGGTGAAGTTTATTATTTGGTTTGGTAGCTTATTTGTACTGATAATGTGTGTGATCCTTTAGAGCAGCCAAAAACCGTAGATGATTTTTGATTAAAATTGAACAGGCCTTCGGCACTGTCAGACAGCTGAGCACTGAGCTGGAATTTTCATGCAAAACGAACATGATCTTGATTTTAGTTTCTGCCTTGATAAGTAGAAAATCATAATCTTCTTATTCATAAACTACTTGATCGTGGTGTAAGGGGTAATCTTTCTACTTTGATTCAGAATTTTCTATGGACAGGAAACAGAGGGTTATTTTCAGAGGGAATTTCTGAGTTGACTTCTGTACACTTCTGGTGTTCCTCAAGTTAGTGCTTGACCTATCCTTTTCCTTATTTTTGTCAGTGATATTACTCTTGATGTGCTTCTCTCTTTTCCAATTTTGCTTGATGACCACACATTGGTGATACCTATTAAAATCCAAATGATAAGGTTGATTGATTTGCAAAAGGATCTTGACAAACTCTATACAGTTGTTCATTCCAAACCATCTTCCCTCTTCCATGATCCCAGTGGCTGTTATTCACTTTCTAGATCCAAAGCTTGCAGCAAATCTGATTACTTTTTGGGTAGGCATGAGTGAACCCCTAATTTAAAAAAAAAAAAAATTTCCGACAGAAAGTTGAATATTTCAAATTGCTTGGGGAACTTATTTTCTTCCAACTTTTCATTTTCCTCTCATGCAGATTTCTTGTGCAACAAAATCTCGTCTTGTGGGTTTCCTAATAAGGTGCCAGAAACATGCCTTTCTCTGCTCTACTGAATCTCTATAAAGCTGTTGTCCTCCCTCTTCTCATATACTGTGTAGTCGTTTTGGCTCCATATACTGCCTTTTACACTAGTAGACTTGAAAAGTTTCAAGAGGAGGATTACAAGAGTCCTTATGTATAGGAAAAAGGGCTCTGGGAGATGGTAGAGTACCCAATAGGTGTCTGAATTTGGTCTATTGATTGTAGATGATTTATTTAAATTTCAGCGGTTGCAGTTTTGTTTCAGTTGTTAAATGATATTGGTCCCGAGCATCTTTCAAGACTTTTTCACATAAGTCGTATTTCTCAAGACGCATTCTACTTGGCTAGCAAGGACTAATTCCTGTCTACAATTCTGTCCTTTGTCTCCTTTCCTAGACTTTGGGAGAACCTAAACTTCACACTCGGCAGCAGCTCCTCCCAAATTCCCAAGTTTCTTCTATGTAGCAGTATTTTCTTAGCAAGTTAATACCAACATTGCCCGTCTTCTTTTCCACATCTCTGATAAATGTTTATGTATGTATGTATGTTCCATGGAGAGAATTGCACCGATATCGTGTTTGGGCTGTGTAGCCATTTTTCTTTCTGAGTTACGCGTTTTGTTTTGCATTTTGTATTTCATAAGTAAGTAACTCAAATAAATATTATTATTATTATAGGATGAAAATGAATGCATCTTACAAAATTCCTTCACGTGAAGGTATACTGCAAGCGTGTTCCCGCTAATTGCACTACAAATATTACTATTATTCTATAAGAACTAAGTAGGAAGGCAGAGCTGAGGCAAAATGTTGAACTGTAGGCCTGAGAATTTAAATAAATGAAATTAAAGGCTGGCTCAGTATACGGTTAATAATATTGTCAGTAAATTCATGTCTACTGAATGATAAATTTGTTACCTGTTTGTTCTCATGCAATACGAAATATACCAATGGTTTTGGTGCCATACCATACGAGGCCACACCAAAACCAATGATATCTTTTCATACTGCATGAACAAACAGAGGAAAACTAATAGTACCACCCTCAAAGTCATCCATCTTTGTCTCTCTCTCATAGGTATACTCTGTCCAGCTCGAAGTATGAAGTAGCGACGCGCGCGTATACAATGAACCGACTTTCAGCACGCGCATAAGCAAAGCACAAGCGCACTGCAACTGAAAGGCGGCACTGAGTATACGCGCGCGTTGTCACTTCATACTTCAGACAAGACAAAGTATACATGCTTGGTCTTGAATCTAGCTCAGTAAAAGCATCCCAGAAAGTCATGGCTTGCAATTAATTCTCACAGAGCAAGCTACATACTTCATAAAAGGATACGATCAGTACCAGGAAACATGACGTGACCTCTGATCATTTCACTAAATATGCACCCAATTGACCAGATGTCAACTGCAGACAAAACAAACAAAATAAGAGGAAGGTAAAACATGTGGTTAATTAATTGACATTGCTATTGTTTATTTTCAAATGCTAGCAACACAATGTACATTGACTTACACTGGAAAAAACATCCCATTAAGGAGTTTGCAGAACAGTGGTCTTATCCAGATATATTGTTGTCATTTTCGTGGCAGAATTTTTGGCAATGGTGAATGCAAAGACTGTTAAAACAAATATTGTGAATGGTGAAATTTGACCTCCCAAAATTAGTCAAATTTCAGAGTTTGAACTGACATTAAATATGATTGTCCACCACAAACAGGCTGCAAAGAAGGCCATTCCACACCTTTTGATTTGTAAATAATTTGCAAATCATGTGCTTTTAAATGATTTGTCACTTGTTGTAGCTTCACTTTTTTATATTGATCTTCAAAATTAAATATTAATTTTATAAATCCTTTCATTTAATTTTTTTTCCTTATTTTTTATTTGTATTTTTAATCCCTTATCTGAAAGTGTCCGACATTTAAAGTTCAATGGTAAATGGTCACTAACACTGGCAAAAATCTGTTTGTTTTTTGTTTATATTTTCAAGGAATTTCTGAAATGATTCCTGTATTTCTTTCATCGATTTGGCCGAGTATCAAAGAAAATTGATCAGAAACCAGGATAAAATGTTCTCTTTCCTGTAAATCCTTAAATTTGTGTGGAAGATTGTCTTAGCCAAACATGCTAAACATAAATGTTGCTTGAACATGATTCCGCATAGTGTAACTGCCTGATTTTAATCCATATTTCTTCACACATGATCTCACTAATTGCTTCCCGATACTGCTAAGTGCTAAATTTATTACCTAAATTATGTCGTTTTTAAGGTCTGGTAAAATGGTGCCAAAATGTGACTTCGAAAAATATCCGTCAGGTTTTGGGGCGCCATTATCTCCCCAAATGAAGAAACATTATCTTGTACTATTTTATGGATCACTTTAATGCAGCTGGAGTTCTTGCATATCTATCAGTTTAAGTATCCAATTTGGATAACTAATTTGAGACAATCTGATATTTTCTGGGTGCATAATCACCAGGGGACAGGCAATTTTTTTGTTTGAGTAATAACAAAAACTGACAGTTTTTCATTGCAATATTTCTGTCTTTCTCTTATCCCACATTTTTAAGAAAATAGGGACAGCAATCCCAAATAGGTCATCAGTTTATGTGGTCATTATAACGACCCTAAGTTACCCCTGAATGACCTTCGACCTCATTTGTTATCCCACATAAGACCCTTGTCTCAATGTACAAGCATACCAAGTATGAACTTGTTCATCACTGCACTAAAAAAGCTGGACCACATTTTAACCAAAAGTGTATACCAAAACGTTTCACACACAGACGCATACACACACACACACACACACACACACACACACACACACACACACACACAGGAATCATGCTGACAAAAGCAGAGATGCCAACATTTGAATTTAAAAAAAAAAGGGAGATTTTGCGAGGGAGCGCTTGCGCGACCGAGCCCCCTCACGGCCGGGGTCCAGGGGGCAATGCCCTGGTTGGGTCAAGGGGCGAAGCCCTAAAGCTCCTGCTTTTCTATTGCTTTATAGCACTTTGGAGCCCTTAAATACAGACATGCCAACTTTGGAATACAGCTTTCAGTATTCCACAGACCAAGAATCAGTATTTTTGACCCAATAAATGACAAAGGGTTAATGTAAAAGGCTAAATAAACTTTAAAAGCTCATAACTGGTAAACTAAGCTACCTATATACATATGGACTGCATCATGAGATAGAGCTCTTTAAAATACAGCTTTTCCAGAAAAATGGACAGAGCTCTGCCGTCCGACAGCCCCATTTAAGGAATGTACTTATGAATGTTGTCAATCATCCAGGTTAAAATAAATACAGGAGTAAAGTTATAATCTAATCTCTGGACTTACAATTTATTGTTGAGTGACGACGTTTCACATCCTATCCCGGATGCATCATCAGGCCGACTGGTGTCTTGACGGCAAAAGGTTGTTGACCCGTAACAGGGTCAACGAACTACTGGAAACATTGAGGAATCTTCTTGATTGTTGAACTGTAGGCCCCCAATAAGGTGTAACGTAGGCCCCCTCCACGGTTAAGAGATGGATTTTCCCGTTTCCCGTTCCCGTCCAGAGATTAGATTATAAACTTTACTCCTGTACCCATTTAAGGAACTGTCAGTCAGTCCATCTGATAATTTTTTTTTTTATATTACATGAAAAAGGAGGAAAGTCAAAATTTGAAGGATCATAATTTGACAACTGCATCATGAGAGAGCTCTTTGAATAACTCTCCTGAAAAAAACTGTCAGTATGAAAATGAACACAATCCACATGGAGAATGTTTACACCACATGTGAGCCTTGGGCCAGTGGTTCTCCTGACCAAGTATGAAGTTAATAGTCGATGCATATGTGAGAAATGAGCAATTGTTAACCTTTGTTTGATTTTTGGGTCAAAGGTCACATAGTGTCATCAAAGGTCAATCTGTGTATATCCCACATTAAGTCATGGTCAGTGGTTCTTTTTGAGTAACTTTGGTAACTAAGCTTTCAGTATTCCACAGACCAAGAATCAGTATTTTTGACCCAAGAAATGACATGAAAAGGTTAAATGTAAAAGGGTAAACTTTAAAGGCTCATAACTTGAAAACTAAGCTACCTATATACATATGGACTGCATCATGAGATAGAGCTCTTTAAAATACAGCTTTTCCAGAAAAATGAACAGAGCTCCGCCGTCTGACAGCCCCCATTTAAGGAACTGTCAGTAGGAACTAAGTCCATATAGAGTATTTCTTAAAAAGTACATGAAAAATATCAAAGCCTGAACTTTTAAAGCTTGAAAACTTCAAAACAAAACCACTATAACAATGCATTGTTTGTTGGTGTATCCATTTGCATTGTTGCAGTTAAGTAGTTAACTAAAACACCATCAGAAGACATATTAAATCAAAATATTAATGTGAGTGAACCATCCGAAAGTCGGGAGAAAAACGATGTCGGAAACCAGTTTAACAGACTTTATAAATTGAAAATCTTTCAAATCTATGTTCTTTAATTGACTCTAAAAGATATTGCCCTCTTTCCTTAACTTTATTGTTCTTTATTTATTTATTTTCTTTCATTAAATATACGGAAAATCGGGAGATTTGCTAGCAAAATCGGGAGACGGGAGAACAAACGAAAAACCGGGAGTCTCCCGCGGAAAACGGGAGAGTTGGCATCTCTGCAAAAGGTATTCCAGATTACATCGGACGACCTTTAAATTGAAAATACCACTGATATGAAAACACAATTTTTACATGCAGTAGAACTTAAATGCTCCAAATCACCTTTTTTATGGACTCCTCATGAAAACATCAATTATGAAAGCTTTTTTCAAAGGGTGGATATTTTTAAAAATAATCTATTTGAGAATGATTATGTCAAAAATTCTTTCACATATGAGGTATGCACAGTGTTGTGCATTAAACACACCAATGGTTAGTTGATATTAAACATTTCCAAACGTCTGCCTTGTGCTGGTACTAAATTTCCCAACTTCTTCTTCTTAGCGTATCCGCAAGTCATTGGTAATGGCTTGTGGTGGTGTCAGGATTTAATCAACTGAGTAAATCCAGGGCCGGGTGTATCCATGATACAGACGCTCCTAACATGGTGCTGTGAGGTTGGGGCAGATTGGGAACAGTCAGGGGTTTCACCCTACTCTTCGACACTGGCTGCGATGTACCTGTACAGATGTGACCCACTGTACACGGGACCGACAGCTTAACGGTTCCTCCGAAGGACGGGATGCTTTCATGATTCATTTGCCCAATTCCAAAGGAACCATGGAGAGCAGTATTCTGTATTTAATCAATAGCTGGTATACAGATCAAATCCACAATTGAGTACCGAATAAAATCCCAGCAAGTGACCCCACAGGGATTCGAACCCGGAAATTTTTGGTCAATTTGCACCACAGGCAAGCACCCTAACAGCTAGGCCACATTCTCCTCACTGATTACTGCGTCTTTGAATTGTATCAAGAGTGATACCAACTAATGATCATTTTATATGCCCCCCCCCCCGAAAGAATTGATTTTTTTTTGTACCACCTCATTTTTTTTTTCAAATATGCCCAAGTTTTTAAAAGCTTTCAAAATTACGTCTTGCCTCATCTTAGCACTCACCATTTTCTTTGTAACCCATGCCTAGAATGACTTCTGGTGCCCTGTAGTACCTTGTTACAACATACGGTGTCATCATGAAGCTGGTTCCTGCTGTGCGAGCCAAACCAAAGTCCAAAATCTTCAACGAACAATCTGATTTTACTACTATGTTGCTTGGTTTCAAATCCTATGGGGATAAAAAATAGAATAGACAACCAAATATAATTTATAAGCAAAAAATCAACAGTCCTAATTCACTCAAGAGTTTTTTTCATTCATTATTGTATTGACTAATTACACTTTGACCTCAGTTAACAGAATTTGCACAATGTTAGTGTTTCTTGTCAAAGTCTTATTCAGATTCTCAAAACCTATGGCAGCTTTCTAAAGATTACACTTGTGTTCACAAAGATTCAACTCCATTTTTAGCAAAAATTAGATTTTACACTTGGCATCAAAATTATCAGAAAATACAGGCTCTCCAGCTAAAACAGATGTAAATTCATCCAAACTGAAGTCCATGGTGGGTGAAACAGAGACTTGGCTCCTTAAAAACACATTTCCTTATGTGAGATTAGAGGGCGATTTTCAAAATGAACAAAATGGGGCTTCATCTTTGTGTCAATGACCCCCCGATTTACGGAAGACTTAAAGGTACCCTACCCAATTACAACATATCTGTTTTGCAGATATGTACTTTAATTAAAAATAAAAGTACTTTAATTCCAAAATTTTACTTGAATCCAACATACCATTTTAATATGAGCGGTAATTGTGTGTATTACAATTGCCCATAGAGTACTGTACAAACTATTTTCCAGTTACCGTAAACAAATCACATTTTAGCCTGTAGCATCATAATGTGAAAGAAGTCAGACAAAATATTTTGCATATGAGATGAGAAAAATACAAGCTTTCTAATGGTACCAAAATTTCAGGTTTGATAGTGTGAAAAGTGGAGTCAAGGCTGATGATCGGGTAGTGCCCTTTGAAAGATTCACGAAAGTTTCTTGTGCCAAAAATGTCTTCATGACTATTCTTCAAGACTGATGAAATACATACAAAATTGTGAATTTTCTGTAAGAATTCCCTTCTTTTTGAAATTCACCACACTTTTTAAAAACAAAAATTAGGAAAACTTGGCAAGATGACACCGATACCCTGATTACCCCATAAAATAGAAAAGCCTAATTGAAAAAACATTAATTTAGCAAGAAGAAAATCATCAGTGTCCAAATTGCAAGTGGCTGACAAAGGTGAATTGAAATCCTACAATGTCCTCATAACTCAAGGGAGAAACCCTTGTTTGATGTTATTTAATTGGTCCAGAATGGTAGCTGTTATGAGCAAAGGGTTGGGAATTGCGGCTGAAACTTTGCAGACAAATCAAACTAAACACCGATAAGTCCCTAGAGGGTGTGAATGCAGATTTTCTAAAGCCATGAAAGCTTCATCGTTAATCAGTTTACTTCACAATTTCATTATAATTCATCAACTTGAGAGCTTACTGAACAACTGTTCATTGTAGTTAACTAAATTGGGCTTGCTATTTCGTTAAGAGTGTCACAAAACAGCACTTTGTTCACCAGCATTCAGGCAAAGTTCAACTTTTTTATAGCTATATTTCAGATTAGAAATCCAACACAAATTCACTAAGTATATTCTTCCTTGAATAAGGGCTAATTTCCTAAATCTCTAACTAATTACTTCCTCAACAGAAACATATGCACTGTGAAGCCATTTCAGGTTCCACTGCTCATTTGGGATAGTTTACTGCAGTTTTTTAACCTAAAGTTTTTTTAGTTACACCAAAGTTTTAAATCCGGATTTTGTCCCTTAAACGGGGGTGGCCAGATTCACTTCAGCAGTTTTTTAACTGAAAAGCTATGGTAAATTTCATAACAGTAGTATATGAGTCTTAAAGGGACATGAGATTTTCTAAGGGTACTCATTTCTATAAATTTGCACTCAATTAGTCGTACAACACCTACTGAGAACATTTCAAAGGCTTATTGAACCAACAAGTAGCCAAGAAAACCAAAGAGTAAGTTTTGAACTTGCCTGCTGTCAAAATCGGCCTCACAGAGAAGCAAGCTTGGATTTTCTGTTGCACACAACAGTAAATACTAAATAAACTTTGTAATACATGAAAATGGCATTTTTGGCTTATTCACTTCTGTATTTAAAGGTACATGGTCCAATCGCTATAGCCTAAAATGAAAAATTTATAGACTTAAATCAGGTCATCCCCCTCTAATCTTGATAAGCATTTTTAAAATATGCAACACCCTGCATTATAGTGCACAGGCGACACATAAAACCCTGTTCCAAAAATACACGTCGCGGTTCTCGAACCGCTAAATCCCCCTGGCGGGAGCGCACCCCAAATTAACTAATTATGCAAATTAGGTACCTAATTAGCATATGCCACTAATTAGCATATGCCACGCCCATAATCTAATCAGATGAAGGGCATGGCAGTCCGATCCCACCCACCAAGTTACATCACCATAACCCTTATGGGTCTCATGTTATCGCGTTCACAAGATTGTGTTGGACGCCAACGCCTTGACTGATAGCATAATCCCCCTTCTGCTTTTCAGCCAGGGGGATAAAAACCAAAGTTTCTGAAAATGTCCTTGAGTCTTTTAGAAACAATTTAAAGATGATTGAAAATCACACTTCTTTTTGTTGTGTTGAAAATGGTGATCAACATATGTTCAATCTGAAAATACCTGGCATTTTGGACCACTCTAGACATTGCCAACACTGACAAAATATATCTGATTTTTGGCTACCTTGATTAATCTCCTATCAGATCACTTGTAATTCATCTTAAGAATATTTATCTTAGTTTTGAGCCACTTAAAGACTCCCCATGACAGGAGGCACCAATGTAAAGTGAACTCTTAATATCCGACTGCACATAGATAGCTAAAACCCCCCCCATCCTCACCACTATATTTAGCATGTGCTTTTAAAAATAATCAATAGCACAGTGTCTGGTTGCACCCAATTTAATCTTGTTTACTTCTGCACTATTTACAAAGCATCCTCAGGAAGGCTTGGTTTACCGATTTCCCAACTGTGGAGGCATGGCCCCACAGCTGTACCAATTTTTTATTCAGCATTAAAATGCGCAAGTAAATAACAAGCATTATACTGAAATGAGTTCCACTGACAACTTTATTATGGAGATATAACCAGGTGAACATGTCTTTGCATTTTTTAACTACAATATACCTCCTGAAGCTGTAACACCCTTAATAACAGTTCAATTATTGTGCAGAAATTTTGTTAACCACAATAAAGGGTGAAGAATACATGAAGGCAGAAGCCCATCCCCCAAATTTGCAACGCTAGGAGATGAAGTCAATGTTGCAGGATATTAGCCAAAAATTTACACTGGTAATTGTTTTTTTTTTCTGCCTTTGGTTTTAAATGGGCCTAGGGAAACACTCCTTACGCGAGATAAAATTTTGGTGTGTGTGTGCGACAAAATGGGTGCCTTAGTGCGCGTAATCACTGCACAATTTGGGTTGCGATTAATATAAATTGGTGATGAATGGGAAGGTCAAGGTCATTTGATTTTCACAGAAAGAATCACTCCAGTTAACTTTTTAGTTAAGTCCATTCCAATACTTTACCGAATCTGCGTGGTGGTTGAGTTGCAAGTCCCGATATAGGGATTCTACTTCATGCCGCAACACCGCAACGCCCTGCAAATCACGTAAATGATTTGAATTTCGTTACTGTACCGCAATGCGGTATCTCTGGAAAAGAGTAGTCTTGCACTACAAATCACCGCAACTCAAGTTTGAATGGACCTGAACAGAGTGTTTGCAAATATTCCAGTTTGATGCTCCAATAAATTAAAATTATAGGATTGGCAAGCGCCTTGTATTTGCAGTGCTTGTGAAAATTCAGAAATAAGACTTCCGCCAAAAAGTCTCCCTCTTAAGCCAAGAAAATACTCAAATTTTTCTGTTGGGGTTCAAATTTGATAAGATTGACGTAGTTTGTTAATCTTCAAACCACAAAATCCAAAGAAGAATAGGTCAAGATAGTAGGCTACTTACCCTATGGTATGATGCCAGCCTGAATGAAGATGTTTGATCCACAAGAGGGGGGGGCAATCTGATAGGAGAAGATATGATAGCCTCTATGGTCTAAATCCATACTATTACATTATATAGACTAGCGTCCATAACTCCATTACCAGGTAGACATCGCAGAACTCGTCGAATGTACGTTGCGGTGTGAACACATTCAAAAGTCCATGATCTGGGAGCAAACAAACCAAACCACACAATTAAATTGTGCAAGAGGAAAAGAGTAAAGTGAAAGTATACACTGGTAAATTGTCCACCCCACCAAAATAGATGTCGGTTGATACTTTGACTCAATCTGTCATCGCTTTTGACCTCAGTTTTATACTATTGGCCATGAATTAAAAAGAAATGCGAAAGGACGTGTTCATCCACTGATGGTACGCAGGGTACATAAACACAGATTCTCACAGGCGTTGATTTAGGTGCACCCCATATGTCTTTCTCTCTCGTGCGTCAAAAATAGAATTTTTACTTAAACCTTCTCTTAACCCTAACACGCCTAAGACTCACTAAAAACTCACTGAAATGCCCAATCCTAATTTATGATTGGCTGTGGTATTTATATTTTGAGTTTCCATAATGGATGTACTTTGTGACCTAATGTTGCTAAACCAACTTTTTTCAACTTTTTGTGTACCAGGGATATATGCTTCACATTAGGGAGAAAGATTTGTGTTTGAAAGATCGCACCATGATCAGGTCACCCAACCTTATTATCAATAAAACCATCTTGGACAGAATTTGAGGATTTTTTATATTAGTGTTAAAGAGTGCCCATTTTTCTGTACACCCATGTTACTACATGGATCGGACCTATTTGTTTTCTAACCATCTGAAAACTCAAAAACATGGTTAAGTTATTACATGTGCAACCGGGCCTCAACAAGACAAATCACGACAACTACGTTCTTATGAGTGAACATTTTTTCATAAGCAGAAATTCTCTATACGCCCTCTTTGCATGTGTGACATTCTGGAACGGACGACTCAATTTCTTGATCGCAACCTTCTGATTGCTCTCTGTCGTATATGCCGCTCTGCAAGGTACAAGTATGGTGAGAACATGTGCATTACCAGGGAGACGGGCATCGGATTGGGGTAAGAGATGCCCATGGCCATTGCAACACCTTTTGATTACGATCTGTGTCAGCACTGCTCTATGTCAAGGTAGGTAGGGGAAACATCAATGTAGTGGAGGCACAGGGCTCTAGGTAAGAGACACCCAAGGGCATTTTCCTGGAAGTACAATTCTGTAAGGACTGCTGCCATGGGTGTTGTGTGCCCCCTGGTAAAACAAAAACCACAAAGCTCTTTTACTTCTGTCGGTGATATATATTAGGTGCATTAAGGAAACATTTACACTGTTGGATGCTACTGTGATGAGAAAATACTTATTTGGAAGCTCATCCAAAAGGAACTTGACTGAAGATGTAATGGCCAGTGGCAATTGCAAGTAGCCTGACCAGTTTAATTGGTCCTTGATATATGGTGGTGGAAATAATGTAGAAAATATTGTGCCCCATATTTTTTTTCGGTCACAATTAAAAGCTAACACAAATTTTAGAACAATTAGCACTTTGGCCTCTATGTAGGGGAAACATGATTTTATTTATAAAAACACTATATTAATCACAAAAATAACTAAATGATGCAGAACTTCACCTAAGTTCTAAAAAAATTATGGGAAGAAATAGCACACCATCAACCAAATCATTTGTGTATTGAGAGGGGGAAACAGATCTTTCTTTCAAAAAAATGTTCAGATTCATATTTAAAATAATCTTGAGACTATCTAAACCAGAATACTGCTTTTCAATTCTACAAATCATGGGAGCTAGCTTCAGTAACAGATTCTTTGTCCCAGAAAATCTTCAGAAGTTAATTTTCTGGAATATTTTTGCAAAATTTTCCTGCAATATCAGGGTTTATAAACAAAACCCCCAAATTGGCAATCCTAATTTATGATTGCCTATATGAATATTTTAGAGTTTCCAAAAGTGACCTACTTTTGCTGAACTAATTTTGCCAACACACTTTTCCGTTTTTCTGTATAACTCGGGCATATTTTTTCTATTTTTCTACATGCAATTGACTGCCTGTTTCTAAAGTTACTTTCTGATTTGTATTTTGTAAAAAAAAAACCAAAAAAAACACACCATTTTTCTGAATTAGCTCTTTGACCACACACACACTATAAGAAGCTGTAATGTGGTTGGGTACAGTAGTCATGCTTTCAGGAAAGATCCAAAATGTTGTTTTAGGCAATCATTTAGGTGGCTTTGGATGTATGAAATTTTTAATTCATTTATTTTAGAAGTAGGCCTATCAGGATGTACATTAGAAATAAATAAATTCAAACCGTATCTGTATCAAACCTGTATCTCTAATTACATGGTTCTATGTAATTACAGGAATTTAGTTTTTTTATAAACTTCCTCTACTACATTATGCCGTTCATTTTGCATTTATGCTATTTATATCTCCCTGGATTTCCAGGTGCTGTATTTGCTATTGTTACTTTGCTATTATTATTACTTTGCTATTATTGCTCTGCTATTATGACTGAAAGTGTTACCATTTGTAAGGTCAAATAAGGTAACGCATGATGTGTTTGGACATTTCTTCCACTTTGCATTATTAAATATAAAGCTACAAAAGAGGCCCCTTGGGACAGTGGCGATTATGTCCTGTCCTTCAAAATTATGTGTGATTTTTGGTAAACACATAATTATGACTAAACATGATTATGTTGTAATTATGTTGTAATTATGTTGCAATGTAATCATTTAACTGCTGAATCATACCATTTTGTTTTTCAAGTAAAGTTTGTTTTAAACAAAACACAGTCTAGAGGGGAAGGGGATTTTTACACTGCTACTGCCACCAGTGGCGTAACAGGCGGGGGAGGGGGGGGCAGGTTCCCCCCCTGACGACTTTGGCCGGGAAAAAAATTGCAAAAATCATGCTAAATCAGCCATTTTTTAGCCCTCTGACTGGGAAAAATTGGCCTTTTGACTCCCCTAAGAGGGAAAATTTCCCCAAACTGGGAAATTTGCCCCCTCAGAGCGGGCAGGCCTGTTACGCCACTGACTGCCACATTGTTTAGTTTATTTCATCTGACTGGAGCACTTTCACTTTCAACATCTTGGGATATCAGGTATTGAATTACACTAGGTAAATAAGACCTTTGCCCTCAAAGATGGTCTACTTCACTGTCAATGATCTCCTCAAAACATACCTATTAGCTTGACTTTTTTTTCTTTTTAATCTAATTTCAACCAGATCTTGCAATGTTGCTTTAAGGACAAAGCAATAACAGCACATTTTTGAAGAGTGCCCCCAATTTTCAAAATTTGAGATTTTTGCACAGTTATGTTGGTAATTGTCTAGTAAACTATACCTACAAGTGGTAACGCTAACAAATGCATATTTGTCATAAAAGAAGCGATTTTGTAATTAGAAGCTCGATTGCTGATTGTTTAATAGTCAATTACCAATGCAACTGTGCAAAAATCTCAAAATATCCGGAAAATCGGGGCGCTACTCCAAAAAATGTGCTGTGATTGCTCTAAGGACTCAATTTGTCAGACAAACCATTGCCTCTCCTCCCCACTCCCTCAAAAAAATAAATCCTTGGTAAAACTTGACTGTATTTTTACACGACTATTTCTTAGAAAGTGTCCAGTGATACTCACACTACATGTCCCTGTGCTCCTGCACCAATACTTCTGAGATTCTGGTAGCGCCTAAGGATGTAAAACTGTGTATCGCCAACGTCAACATGATAAAATTGATTGGCAAATTTGCTGTTGTTGGTGCTGTTGTTGTTTGCTCCAGAGTTGGTCATGCTAGGCGGATGCTTAGGATGAGCCATCCCCTGGGAGTACTTCTGCAAAGGAAACACAAGGAAAAGCACTGAAAGTTAGGCTGTTAACCAATCTCTGGGCTGCTAAGAAAATTGCAATTAACAAGTTAAAAGTACACTCAGATATATTTAAACATTCCTACATTGAAACAGGACTCCAGTACTCCATATCACATGGTTTTTATATGGATCCCCTTCATGAAAACATTAATTTTAAGATTTTTAAAAAGGAAATTTTTACATTGCATTCTTTAAAAATAAATCTTAAGAGAAGGTTACAAAATTTTGTATATTTATATATTGGCGTTTATCTTAATTATTAATTACTTGTGAGAAATTTATTATTTGATATTGGGATGTCCAACGCAACTGGGACACCAAGCATTTTGGTGTCCCCAATACCATGCACAAAAAAAATTCTCAGTGATTTGAAAGGTCCAAGTGCCTTCAAAATAAGTAAATATTTACAAAACATTGTTTTCAATATTAACATTGTTTTCCTTATTTTCATAAATTTTGAGCAACATTTTCAGTTTTTAGTGCCCAAGGTAACAGGGACAACAAAATGCATTTCAATTCTTTTACTGCAAGATGGGAACAAACTTGCACATTTGTGACAGATATTTCACGGTGAAATGTACTTTGACATTCCTTGACTCTAAAGCTCATATAAATACTTAAGGTTTGGTGTATGAGAAAAAAATTCCCATTACATACCACAGCACACCAAGCCCAATTTTTCAAGTATAAAAATGGTTCTTCTAGCCCTATCAAATCAGGCCATATTTTGTGACCATATACCACAATACAGTATATTACAACTTCCATCTTGACAATCTCCCATAGAACCCAAAATAACAAAACATTTGAATGTGGGTCCTGTAACTTTTTGACTACCACAAGTTACTTTATAATTATATAAGAATGGTATAAAGCCTTGTTAGAGACATTACACAAATGGGGGGGGGGGACCCACAGGTCTGAAAAAAATATTTTGCTCAGATGCCAATAGAAAGGCAGGTAGTGCTCAGGGGGTCAACTTCAGAACTGCAATTTTAAAACCAGTGAAACTATATTTGACCTATAGGACTTACTGATTGGGGAGCTGTTTGAAAATGCAAATTAAACTGGTTCAGAACTATTCAAGTTCAAAAATCTGCAAAAATGTTTTTGTTTCAAAAATAACACTGAAAATTATCTGGCAGTAGTAAAAAACTATAGCTGGGTGATGATACATAATTTTTTTGCTAAAAAAATTGCCAAACTTAAGCCAACTATTTCCCTAGTTACAATTCAAATTAGGGATAATTTGACTTTATATGGTGTTCACTGTTAATGCTTCGATTGAAGGTTTGACTTTTTGGAACATCAAAATCTGAATTCTAAAATTTCACTAAATGTTAGAGATATGCTTGAGTCGGATTTGTAAAAATCTTTTCAACATCATCGTCAAAATCTGAATTCTGAAATTTCACCAAGGTTATGACAATACTCAACAATCATTGTACTATTTCACGTACACAAATTACTTTAAAAAAACAAGGTACAGCTTATTGTACACATTTAATCATGAGAGGTGTGATCCACTTTTTTTGTTAATGAAATGATATTGTATTTCCATGAATAGCGTGTTTCCTATTTCCTGGAATTGTCATTTTTTTTCTTTTCTATTAATTTCTGTAACAATTCCCTGGTGGTTCTGCCCTTTACATATTATTACAAAATTGCTGTGGGTGTTTTTAAGTATCTATACCTAGACAAAAACACTAATTTCCTAGTAGAATTTAAGACATTTGCCCACTTCTTTTCACAATTTTTAAAAAGAATTTTTCACCATTTTCATCAGCTTTCTTTCACACAAGATGTTCTGAGGCTGGAATGCATTTATATGATTTAAGGACCACTGAATATTTCAATGCCTTTAAAAACTAACACAAATACATTAATTAATCCACTTAACTACACAGTCATCAACAGATGCAACTAATAACCAGAAAAGTGAGTATAAAGTAGTCATAAATCACATATTTTACAAAATAAATCACTACAACACATCACTACAGTAAAAATGTACAAAGCCCCAATTTAAAGATTAAAAATATATCATTTTTAATACCATACACTTTGCAAGTACTGGTGAAAATTTCATCAAATTGGCCACTTTGAGGAAAACAAATATTTACCATGTGGCACCAGACATTAACTGCTTCTACTCCTCTAATGTAAAATGTCAACATTTGCTCTATGAATTTGAACCAATCAAAAAGTCATGGGTAGATTAAGCATTTCCAGCTTGAAAATATCCCATATAAACAATTTGTGAAAAATTTTCTGTTGGTAGCAATGAGCATGAGCTTATCAATACAATTTTTGTATACAAAATGTTTCTATATAAAGAATGGTCACTTTTCAACTAAGCAGAGAGAGTAGTTTAATAATATTAAACTCATTTTGTAGAGAAGAGATTTCACAACAATCAAAGACATACCTATTTCAAAACACACTTTTAAAATTATTCTCTAAAAAGATGAAATACCTGATAAATCCCAGATCTACATCCTAACAGAGGACTATGATTGCACACTATTTCATCAGTATTCTTCTACCCTCATTTACATAATTCCACAATTTCTGGAATTAGGAGTAAGCAAGTATGGTTAGGAAACATTAATGGCTGACAATATCCCCAACATGCTTGAGAGTCACATGTCATAAAGTTCTACTCCAACAATTATATTTAGGTTTAAACATGCAAAATTGATACCTTTGGAAACCAGGGTTGAGTTTTAGCACCTTAAACAACACATCAAGTTTATTCACAATTCTAGTTACATCAAGACCCATTAAATTAATGTGATTAAACTTAGTTTTGGAGACATTCCATATTCCTTTGAACTAAATCAACGAACCATTTGCTAAAACATATTTATAACCAAATTTAGAGTGCCAAAACTCATCCCTGGTTTGAGTGGAAGTCGGTAACATTACACAGCGTAACCTGTGATGCGTCGCTTTTGACAAACTCTGACCAGAATTTTTTTTTACTTCTGGCTTATCGCAAGACTCCTCATGCAAAACTTGATGGTACCTTGAGCAAGACACTAGCCACTAGTTCTACATGTAAGGTCTATTTCCTTCCCCCAAATGCACATGTACATATATAAAAGTTTTGAGGAAAAAAAAGAGAATGAAAATTGAAAGAATTGCCAAGAATTCTACTCGAATGGTAATGTTAAACTCACGTGTGACTGATACATCAGATTGTTACCCTGTGTATGTCATGAACTTTCTGGAAAAAGAGTAAAAAAAACCATATGAAATATTATCTTTCTCAATTAAAATCAGGTGACCTAAAATAACATGGAATAAAATATCAGCGGTATTATTTCATTACACAACAGATCAGAAGAAAAAAAAACAGCATTTGATTCAAACAAGAGGTAAAATAAAACTCAACTAACACTCTCAACTAAGATGACCTGAAAATGCTAACAAACATACTAAAGGATTCTATCTACACATAAAATAGTTATCTATATAATACTACTAAAAACCTACTAAGTACTTAAAATTTTCAGGTCTGTCTATCTGTCTATGCTAACTGAGGTATACTTGTGTGACTTCATTTCTTATGTATTGCTTTATTCCGTCAAGACTTGTGCGTCTAATTTTGCTCTTTGTGTCTAATTTTAACAAAAGAAAAGTCACACAAGTATACACCTGCATTAACTTAAGTATACACCTGCAGCGTTAACTTGTCTGTCTGTCCAGCTATGCATTTCCTTATGCTTTGACATATGGGGTTAATATTTAATTTGACATGAATGTAGGAGAGGACAGTCAGGGTTATGAAATCAGGGTTTCAGAGGTCAAAGGTCATGTAGAGTTCAATTTGCAAAGAAATTGCCCTATGAGACCACCAAATTTGGTCAAAAGGACTGCTGACCTTAGCACAGAACAAATCGGAGGTCAAAGGTCATGTAGAGGTCATCCAGCTGGGAAAGAAAGCAAGGTAATCACGAAAGCCAGGTGACCACCTAATACAAACTAAAAATAGTTTCCTTATGAAAGCATTTACTTGGTGCCTCTATATCAAAGTATAGCTGACACTTTATATTTGGACCTGACTACATGTACATACCATGACAATCAGCTGCGGAGTAACTAGGGGCTGACACTAATGACATCCATGAACTCAGAGGAACAGCTTTTTATATGAGTTATATGTTGAACATCAATTTATAATTTTACTGATGTTCTTAATTCCTGTTCGTTTGGGATGCCCCACATGAAGGTTGTTCAAGAAACCTAATACTGCTTACTGAACATGGAGAGCTCTAAGACAAAATGTCCCGCTAACTAAGATGAACATCTCCTCTGTATTCATAGAGGATCACCTTATTGTTCAGGTTTAAACTTGCGAGGGGCACTCTTAAACAGAATTGGTTTGTATAAAGGGCTGCTATGAATTGAATTGAATACAAGATTATGAATTTATTCCAGAATTGAATCTGCATGCAAGATTTGACACACATACTATAATTAAGCAAAAAGTTTAGATGATATAAAATCTCAGCCTTTTTAAAGTTAGCCAGGGGCAAGGAAATGCCCCTTTAATATCATAAATTCACATTTGACTTGCCCAACAATGAATATCATACTGAACCCTAACACTTCTACCTCACAGATCCTCACAGCTGACGATTCAGGTGTAT
>JAMKCH010014684.1:0-24777 GCA_023653785.1 Ophioderma brevispina
CTGATATTCATGCTCACTGTGCACGAACTATGCGTACGGTCAACTCCACAGCTTTGACCATATTCATACAAATGCTATGAAATCATGTCTGGGGGGGACCTGATCCTTGCTCTAAAACGGCGCTACTTCCATCCTTTCTTCATATCATTAGGCCCTGATATCCCAACTATATCTGATTTGTATTGAGTCGCATAGTTTAGCGTAGGTCGTTGTATGTGGTCAGAAGGCCGATACTCGGTGATCTCCATGCTCTTCAATGCAAACTTGAGCGTGAGTCTCAGTGGACACGGAAAGATGTTTAAAAAGGTTCAAACAATGGCGTCTTACCTATAATCACAGCTGGTTTAAAATGTAAAACCATTCAGGTGTAAAATTACAAATCTGAATTAAGCATCATTTCGAAATAGGAGAAGTTTTGGCAAGGATTACATCATCCTTTCTCAACAGGCAACTTTTGAAGTTTAATGGATCTCCCAGTCCTGCGATCCTTACAGGAGATCACTTTAAATGCTTTAAACCTTCCGAATGGTGTACTTATTTTTGGCAACTCGGGCTCGCCATTGATTTTCTTCCCACCCTAAGTAACTTGTGTAACTGGGGCAAAAGATCTACTATAAATGTCAGCTCTGTGGAACTAGAGAGACCTACTCAAGTGGGGTGTTCTGAATTCATGCCCAGTGTCTTTTGAATAAGGGCGGTTGACCTGGCGCATAATTCTATTTTTAATCTCATGATTAAACGCCGTAAAAGCTATGCTCAGTTCTGCCACCGTCTTTGCCGACCTATCAGGGTTATTCAACCTGTTGTGGGTCCATTCCTCCATTTAATGGTTCCAACTTAAAGCCAGATATTGTTTGTGGTATACGAAGACGGTGTCAGGATTGACCTTGTGGCTAACGGTTCCGTTCGAGACCAACATTGAAAAATCCATTCTTATAAAGAAAATCAAAATACGGCTGACCGGGTTGAAGACCTTAACAAAGGGTAATAGCTGTCAGCTCTATTGTGTTGAAATCGGTAGCCGTGGGCTCATCACTACGATAATTCGAAACGTTTATGTTGATTTCCAGGCGGGTCCTGAAAGATGTCATGACCCTGTAAACAAGGACCTTAGCAATTTGGCTCTGATTTCCAGCTATCCTCTGGAACGCCCGTTTGAACCTTGTTGGGGAACACTCCCATACATTTCCTGCTAAACCCTTCTCCAGGACTCCAAAAAAATTTTTTCCGACACTTGTTTATCTTTTTAATTAAATATTGTAATATTTTTCTTTTTTTAACTTTTTAATCTTTATTTTATGGTGCATTTTCGAAAATATTACGTTATTTATAATACAACTTTTGTGTGTTTTTTTTAAAATAGAGATTGATGAATGATGTTTTTATTCATAGATCAACAGATATACCATTGAGAAAAGCTTATTTCTCAAAGTGAGTTGATTCCGACCTTGCGGTTTTGGTGTTATAAGCAGAACGCTTGTTTCCTCCCACGGTCCCCTAGGCCATATTCTAGCTATTTATGTACGTTTACGGACAGAAATACAAAATTGCAAATTTCTTACAGATCCGACCGTGATAGTTAACACATGATAACTAATTGGTTAACGGTCAAATGATAGAAAATCTCACTTCTTCTTGAGTCAGTCTGGGAACGAGGCTGTGGAGCACGAAATTCCCATTTAAACCAGTGGCGTAACCGACCCGGGGGGGGGGGGGGGGAAGCAGGACGATGTGCCAAAATATCATTTTCTCTTCGGGGAATTTTGACCAGTAACGTTTTGGCCCAAAAAACCAAAATAAATCTTTTTTTTTGTACGTCTACTTCGCATTTAATTGAGTTTAGACTAACTGGGCAATTAAGGGATAGCAGCGATAATGCGAGAGAATCGAATAAAAAATTTGGAAATTCATTTTGTAACTTAGTTCGCGTTCCCACTATGATGTTTGGTACCAGGACGTGGTATTCGATGCTACATCGAGCCCCTTCCTTGCCTAGTGGGAACGCGTTTTATGTGAACTCGGACCTACATCCGAAATCGGGTCCGAGACCACCTTAGGTAGGTAGTCTCGGTACTAGGACGTGTACCAATTCACATGGGAACGCGTTGTACTCGTAAGTGGGCCCGGCTCGCATATCACCGCGGAAACCACTCACTGCCCTTGCTGTGAGCAAGGCCCGGGGAGCAATGACAAAATTATCGCAAACAAAATTGCATTTTTTTTCTACATTGATTCACAAATATACCATGAAACATCTACACATTTCTTCATGATTAGTTTCTCTATTTGTATCATTATTTCGTAAGTATAAAACATATACTGAAGGAGATTTGTTACGATACGAGCAGCGGTTGTTACAAGCCCCAAGAATTTAACAATGATTTATTTCATTTTGAGTAGATTAAAGTCATAATTAACGCACATAAATATTATAATTAGTCTAGTAACATGATGATAGAAAATATACCTGTTTGGTGCATAGCTGGTATGTGCAAAGCAATTAGAATTCAAGATAACCGCGGAGAATGTTCTGGAGGTACCTGAGACTAGGAGATTCAGACTACCTAACTCAAGGTGAGTGTGTCTGGCTATAGATGGTGCCCTACTGTTCACGGCCCAGTGCTGTGTGTGGGTGATGGCTATGAACATTCTATATGGGCACATTGGAGCTGAATCCAGAATCATGACATAATGGAAAACCTTCTATTTAGCACATGACTCATATAAGAGGACCAGACTCCTTTAGTATTGTTTGGAGAGGATATATATAACGCCCTGGTGAGAGAAGATGAGGGAGAGTATGCAACATCACTACTCCAAGGAGAGTTTTCATAACATCTTGCTCCAAGTTATCAGCATAGTTTTCCAGTTTGACAGTGGACAGTAATCACAGGTCCTAGTACCAGTCTTCCATATAGGGACATTGTCATGAGTCCTCACTCCACTTTTTTCTCGTCGCTTGTGTAGCCGTGTTCGGTTCCGTATTTCGTGGCCTCTGAGTTATCCAAGGATAAACAAGCTACAGCACTTTTGAACTTATATTTAGTCGACCTCCGAGCTTCGGGAGTTTTATTTAGGAGCTAGTTTCTTCCGTAAGGACAAGTCGTCCATGGACACGTCCCACTATTTGGAAATTGGAGTTTTGCGCTGGAATATTCGCCAGACTCTTGCAAGTTCGGCATCTTAATTGTAATCTCGCTGCAAGAGAGCCTGCGTTCGCGGCACACACCAGGTAGTAAGTTTAGTAATTCATAAATTAACAACTTTATTATAGTTAATCTTTGATGATTGATACCTAATCGATGTTTGAAAATTAGATTTGTTACACCCATTAAACTAAATCTTTGGTTTTAAAATTTTAATCAATAGTTTCCCAGTGGTATTGTCTAGTTCTTCAGGAGTTTGAATCCGTTTTGAGGTGGTTTTTGGCTTGGTCAAGGTGAACGTAACCCGTGAAAACAGTGGACTGACGGACATCCATAACACGTAAACAGAGACTTCCATACTAGTCATAGACTTCCGGGTTTACATAATCTGAAAATGGATCGGGTCACGCGCATCACGGCCGCTTTATTAAAATGATCCGAAAATGATAGCCTAGTAGGACGATCTTCTTGTTCGACAATATCAACATTTTAATCAGAGAATCCTATTTGTTTCCATTCAAGTATCATCAACAGGAGGAACAGAGCGGATCAATTTTTTCGCAAATAAACTAGCATGGACGGAATGTAAGGAACAACATCCGGTAAGTGGGCCCGATACTACATCGGCGTTTGGCACGGATGGATTACTATATCGCGGCAGTGATAATCGAAAATCAAATGGGGCCGAGCCCCTTCTATGTGGACTTCAGACCTAGGTCCGAGCACACGTGTTTATAGTGGGAACCGACCTTATAAGCAGGGAATAAGTGTGTACAATTCCTTAACCTACTTTAATGTAGAAACAACCACCAAATAGTGAAAAAAAATGAAGTATTTGACGAAATTTGTCATACCGTCTTTTCCCCCCCCCCCCCCCGCAAATACACAAAGCGACGGCATCCTGCAAAATCTACACTAAACAGCTGATTGTGGTTTACAACCATCAGAATAAAACAAGATCAATAATGTTTGTGTTTGAGTCAAAGTGTAGTGATTCATGTTGAACAATATCACGCTGAAAATCTGTGATATTCACCAGGAAAGGCTTTTTTGTCTCAAGTCGGAATTTGATACGCACGATAGGGCGCTTGCCGGCATGCCAATAGGTTTTATCTTGGCCAGACTGCCTCCAGAACAACCCAAGCATGCAGAGAAGACAGAGGAATCCCTGTAGAAATAGCTGAAATGTTCGGGAACAGGTGTATGCCTTGTTTCTTCGCATCCTTGGATATCTGGAGGGCAAACAAAAGTCCAGTATATAATTTACCTTCTTGCAAGGCACTATAAAATTACATAATCAGATAAAAAGTACTGCCTTTCTTTAATACACGGATTTCGGCCAACCGCTTACAGGTTATGTTCGCATATCCATGTGCCCCTTCACAAAAATCTCAAATTGAATTTGGATGAATTTTTCTATGTTTCGGATTAGAGCAATCGCTGCTACTCACTTAAAAGACATGATGAGATTTCAGAAATAGCGCCCCCCAATTTTTCTCGAACCCCGGTTTTTTAACATATTTGGGAATGCTTACCAATGTATTAATCACACCGAAGAGATAAGCCTATACGCCTTCTTTATGTAATAAATGATGATTATTAGTAGTTTTCTGTCGTGCACGACCGAAATTCAAAGCACGGTTTTCAATAGGGACAATTACGATAAGCAGGCAAGTTCAAACAAGTTCAGTTTCCTTTTGCCCCTGTTTGTCAATAAACCTTCGAAACGTTCTTGGTAGGTGGTCTAGCACAACCGATCAGCGAAATTTGAGATAATTTGTATTCTAAACAATCTCCCTCCTGCACTTTCTTTAATCAAGATGACTTATGATTGGTTTGCCCCCTCTGGCGGGCGATTTTGAATTGCCCTGGTTTTCGAACTGCCTTACTTACGCCCACTGGCCGGGTTCATAGGTAGATGCACTTTTGTCAACAGGGGGTCATTTTTTCAAACACAATATCAAGCTTTCGTTTTTTGTTTTTTTTTTGTCTTCCTGTGTGTGTCAAGAGTATAGCAATTTAAGAAATATGGTTCTGGAGCTTAATCTTTTCTCCTTTATTGCTATTTTTTATCACAAAGTTTGAAATTGAGCAATTTTGGTGAAAAAATACAATAATTTTAATGGAAATTTATTTTAATTACCAAAAGAATTAGACTTGTCCTAATCATTTATTTCACATATGCATTTTTTTGGCAGCTTGGCTGAAATATGAACATTTAAGCTTAAATTTTGGCCATTTTATAACACTTTTTACCTCTATTTTGGACCAAAAACAGGTTTTTGACATAAAAAGTTGTTTTTGAAAGAACAAAACAAGAGTAGAGAAAATTTTCCACAGATTAATTACTCCTAGTTTTGTATAATATGTGTGTGAAATGCCAGCAAATCTCACTCAATGAAATGGCAGATAATAAAACTTTATGGGTTTGTGCTGGACGTGACATGAATGGAATTTGAACCTAAAATCATATTTTTTGGCCACTTACTAAAACACAAACTATTTTATGCTTTTACAAGGAAGTACTGTGACTACCTCACATAATAAAAATGCTTATTCAACCCCAATGCCTTTCCAATGTTAAGAAGTTGATGGTTTGTCTGGTTGCTTGTTACTGCTTGTGCTGGACGTGACAGTGTCAAATGTGAACGGAAGTCCATTTTTGAAAACTGACTAAAACTGTCAACACTTCAAATTAACTTTTTTATTCACCAAGCCGATGCAACAACTTTAAACATACTATAAGATAGAATTTGCAGACCTATTATTTTACAAGATATTACAACTAAAGTGGCAGGACGTGACAAACCTATGTCACGTCCTGCCATGTGAACGGAAAACTTCTCATCGGTAAAGCAAAGACACATTAGAATTGTTGTCAAAACTATTAATACAATTTGATAGTATGGTGAAAGTACTCTTACAAAATAAGTCTCATAAAGATGGAATCTATTTCATACACAGAGCAGACCACCTGCCGTAAATGCTGGACGTGACAATTTGTGAACGGAAAAATGTGAACAAGGATTTAATTAAGTGTAACTAAGTAAATTTTGTAACCAGACATCTAATTTTTTGTATCAAATAATCTTGAACGGTCATTAATGTAATTACAAAATTAAAAACCACAAATATAATCTTTGGTGTATAATCTGGGTATGAATGAATACTGTATGCAAATGTGAACGGAAAATGTCACGTCCTGCCACAACTTTTGACATGGTTCAAAGTCCCTTTAAAAGGCTTTTCACTACTTTTGTTTTACATGTTTGAAAAGCTTCACTAAATATCTCAACAAAGTAAAACAATTCAAACTGTTGGGATCAACAGGTTATAATGGCAGCTGAAAACAAAAATACATGTTTTTCAGGTTGACAGCTGATTGACCAGATTTTGACCATTGGGGCCCCCGAGTGTCACGTGAAATACAAAGTGAAGGAACTTGGTTAAGAATAGTGAGGTAGGCCTTGTAGGGACATAAGTGCAAATACCCACAATGATCTTCCAGGCCTCTCTATTTTTTACACAGGGTGGTCCCAAAGTGAAAACTGCTAAAGTTGCATCTACCTATGAAACAGGCCCACTGGATTTAAAGCTGACTCAGAGATTTAAAATAGTCATCTAGAACTAAAGATAGTCACCTAAATGCTTAATTCCAAAGTTAGAGATTAATCGGATTTTCCGTTTTCGTGCAGTAAACATTTATGTATAACAGTGCCATAGGATACCGTGTTTTACAAAATTTCAGGATCCGGAAATTTTAAACAAAGAGTCGTGATTTTCTATATGAAGGACTTCGAGTTGAGCTTAGCTATTTCACAAATTGATTTAATAGTATATGGACTAAACATTATCATAAATATGCAAAAAACACGATTTGTTTGAAAATTGAGTGCGCCCTCATCGGGAAATCTCTGAGTCAGCCTTTAATGGGCAATCTAGACTAGTCTATTAAAGTCTAATTGTAAATGTCCTGCATTTCAGGATGACATCAACAAACTTCATGAATGGGGCATTATTTGGCAGATGGAATTCAACGTCAAAAAGTGTTATGTAATGAATATGGGTAATAATAAGCAAATGTTCCTTCATAACTACAAGCTTAACAACCATCCGTTGGCTATAGTGGACCATCACCAGTATCTTGGAGTGTATCTTTCTCACAAATTTAAATGGGACTATCAGTATGATCATATGGTGAAGGCCACCCAAATTCTTGGCATGCTGAGACGAACCTTAGAAAGTGCTCCAGAGCAGCAAAGACAACAGCTTATCTAGTTCTGCTAAGCATAACTCCACATTATATCTTTAACATGTTGTCATTAACGGATGTGAAGTTATGCAAAACCACCTGGAATACCTTTCCCCTGTTACCAGCATGAGCAGGCCATTTCAAAAGAGCCAACTTTGCAGACTGCAGACGAACAAAATACCAAAGCAATTCATAATCGAGTTGATATGTTCCTTAGATTATAAATTACCTTTTGAAATAGTTAATCCTCAAAAATTTGTCTAAAAACAGTAGAAATCCATCATTTTCCTGAGAAACAACCTTTCTCATGCAGAAGTGATGGCAGTCGCAATTTTCTTCAAATTTTTAATTTCTAATTTAATTTTTTTTTCACATATGTCATCACATTATATAGGATCTCAAGTTGTGTTTGATAGTGAAACAGGGATATATCCTACATTTAGAGGGATTTTGAGATTAACAAAGTTGAGGTAGGTAACAGGGGAAAGGTATTCCATGTGTTTTTGCATAACTTCACATCCGTTATTAAATGACAACATGTTAAAGACAATGTGAAGTTATGCTTAGCAGAACTAACAGCTTATCTGGCATTAGTTCGCCCGCATCTGGAGTATGCGTCAGCAGTCTGCGACCCATATGAAGCTAAATATATATCAACAAGCTTGAGATGGTGCAGAGGCGTGCTGCACGATTCGTTTTCAGCAATTATAACAGAGAAGCCAGTGTGTCTTCCATGTTAAATCATGGGTTGGGATTCCTTGCAACAATGCCGCAAAGCATCGCGTCTCATCCTGATGAAGCAGATCCTCATGGGTGAATCAGCCATACCTAAGTCCACTGTTAAACCAGCACCTACTAGATCAAGGCGTCATGACTCATGGTCACAGTCTTCAGCTTGCGCAGCCATATTCTGCCGAACTGATGACCACAAGTACTCTTTTGTTCCCAGAACTTGTAACTGATTTAGTCCTGCTGAGCATGACTCCTCCTTATGTACAATTATCATAATGCCATTAACTTAATCAATGGAGGAGTCATGCCAAAATAGTGTGTAACTGATGACAAAATTTTGTCTCACATTCTCCAATAATTTTCACGATTCATGCGAATAAATATTACCTGATTCCACCTTGAAAGTATTCCTTAGAGTGTTATCAACAACAGGATAGTCGTAAATATCTTCATCAACTTTTTATGAAGTGATATTTAAAGGTGCAACGAGAGATTTTGAGACAAACGTAAGGTGTCATATGTAGGTGTCTAATATAGATTAGACACTCAAATGATTTCTTACCCTGTATTTTGGTAGGCAGTATTGTCGTAAAAGTGAAAACAAAGGTGATTTTTATATGCTTATATTTCAATAGAAAACATAGGCTGAATTTCGTATTTGCTCCTATACAAAATAGAAATTTCACAATTTTTGTACCAAAGAAACAATTCTCAGCTTAATCCTTACAGATGGTGATGTTTTTGATATAAAGCTTTACACCAGTGCCAAAATTAGAATTTTTCACATTTTTTTGGGAGACCTGTTATTTGAAATCTCTCGTTGCACCTTTAATGAAATTTCAAGACTTGTACTTAAGATTCTGACCAGTGGCTAAGTCCTGATTTTGTATTGCCAGGTGCTTAATGACGTTTAGCTTGTATTTAAAATTGGATATTACTGGTGCTAAAGGTTGAAGAGTGTTTAGCGAAAGCACCGGTGTTATATGAAAATTGGAGGTGACATGTGTCAGTGTTCGAAATTTGAAGGCTACACAAAATGTCCATGCAGATACACATAATGTTTTGGGACTTCACACAATCCTGTTAAATGGCACACTGTTAAAGAACGTCATGTGAAGTCCCAATTATTGGGACTAGTAACTGATTGGAATAGTTTACCAGATAGCATCATCTCAATCAATTCAATGAACTCATTTAAAACCCAGTTAACTAACTTTATTAGGCAACGCGAAAAATTAGCAGCAGTTTAAGTGGCCATTCCGTCTTCTCCCGTGGCTTTGGCATGGATTTGTTCCTGAGTCCGTCGTCACGTACCAATCCATATCCAGATTGGCACTGGACGGTGGACCACACGTTGCTGAATTCGTAGGGGTGTTGGCAGACTACTAAACATGTAAATTCTTTCCTTTGGAATTTCTCAGTGCTAGATAAACCTAACTCTAAGTATATATACATGTACAACGTAACCTCTTAAAATTTTCTGATACCCAACTAAACCTAAATAGTTTGATGCCGATGTCGTACATTCGTCTGATGACTGGCTGACTTCGCCGTTTTTTTCTGTTCCAGGGCGCACAACATATTAACATCACTCCACTTAGGTATATGTAGTTCCGGTAAAAACAAAGCTGGAGTGTGAGTATTTTGCGTCCTTTGGGGACTGGTTTCCATTGAGGTGGTCTTTAAAAGTGAGCTTGAACATCATCACTGAGATTATCAAAAAATTTGAAAATCATTCTGTGTGTAGAAACGTGTAAACAGGACACGCACACCCTGTCAATTTTTTTTTTCACACCCCGTCAACATTATTCACACCCTGTCAATTTCACACCCGAACGTGTCTCCCTAGGTCAGTCATACACAATGATAGCTGGGGCTGCCGGCGCCGGCTGGCCTAGGTGGGTGTGTGTGTAATTCGTATTGTGTAAGTGTAAGTTGCTTCCTTCGTTCGTGCGTGCAATCAGTGCATGGTTATAGGCCCTATTGAATGATGGCTTTCAACCACATTGATGACTGACTGCGGGGGATAGACAGGAAACTCGTACAATTTTATTATAGGACGGTGTTAAACCAGTCTAGTATTGTTCCTATTTCATTTTTTCCTTTCTCATCCTTTTTGTTTCCTTCATTGGTATACCGGTTTGAATCAATATTTTTAATTTGAAGTCATCATTTTCATTTTTTTTTAATTTTGCCGTCATTTTTAATAGTCTTTCTTACTGTCATTTTAATAGCTTTGAAGAAATATGGGGAATCCGATCCCTTAACCATGTTCCCATAGGAATTTTCCATGAATTATAAGTTGTTAGTATGTTGGTTCCTAAAAGGTCAAATCTCCATATGAACCCAATTATGTCATATTTTAAACGGCCTATTATTTATTGTTTAATATATGAAGATGCATATCAAAAATTAGACCCACAATCCAAGTAACATGATCGATGAAAAACTATATCGTCAGTCGTAAAACTGCAAAAATTTAATTGCGGATCATTGGTAACCCCTCCCTTTCCACCTTCCACTAAGGTAATTGCCTGAAAAGTGATAAATACAAAAATCAATTTATGACACCAACAAGTTTCACAATTTTCCCCTGGTGCCATGGTCCGTACTGAACAGAAAAATGGGATTTATCGAGCATCTCATGAAATTTGAAGTGATCGTCGAAGTTTTATTTTAAACACACATCAATATTTTATATATTTATCTTGTGATACAGCTGGACAATTTTCATGTTTACTGAATATAACATTTTCAAATTCTTGAAGTCAAACATGTTGCAATCAGTAACCCAAAATGTACTATTGTAGAAATTTAACACTCTGTCCACAGTCCGTATCATCGCATAGCCTCTATATAAAAAGTTTGTTACTATTTTTAATCATTTTTTAAACTATATGCATAGCTATCTATTTTATGAACTTGTTGTCCCGCTGTTGTTGATCAAATATTCGCAAGAAATTACCAAATTAAAAGGTAATTATCCATATACTTTTGTATGATTACCCGAGATCCCAGACGGCTGAAATTTACAGGTATGAATTGACGGGGTGTGAAAATGACGGGGTGTGAAGTGTCCAAGCATTCATAGCAACACCTTATAAAAATTACTTTTCTTTGTGAAAAACACACCATTTTAAAGGCGGTCTTTGAAGATGCCATTACGACTATTCATGGGGGGCTTTAAAAAAGTCGAATCCCAACTTTTATTATTTTTTTTTTTTTAATCATTAAAATGGTGGTTTATTTTCTACAACAATTTCAAGTAACAGTGCAAAAAATTGACTGAGGAAAAATAGGGGGCACGATTTGTTTACATGGTGAAGAAATTGCTGATAGTTGCTTTAATTTGCCATTACTTTGCCGTTATTTATTGATTCACTGTACTGATGCATGTGATTCGCCAGTGTTTGTCCACAACTGTGACATTAATAATAATTGGAATTGTACGTTGGTGCATGGACCTGCTGAATTCCCGCCGGATGCAGACCTGCATCCTTCCAATATGAAAATTTTCGTATAATATTAACAGCCGATTGTGGTTTATTTACCATATGTTACTGTTGCAGTGTACAGGATGAGGGAAAACAAAATTTAATCAGCCTTTATGTGAGCATATTGTTATGACATCTCTGGATGCCCCAAAGGTTCCGAAACTACTTCAAGACACAAATAAATGACCAAAAGATCTAGATTTTATATAATACCCAGTTTTAATGAGTTAATCAGATTTGGGTCAAAATTTTTGGTATGTGTCCAAAACAAAATCACATGTACAATTCCATGTTCCAGTCAACAATTGAAGTCTACACAAGTTCTTCCACAAGTGACTGCTTATGTCCACAAGTAAAAGCGGTTGTCAAGTTCAACGATAATACGGCCTCACGCGAAGACTCCAAAATGACATTATGCAAAATCCACTTATCAATCCAATGAAATATAATCCATGGGAACTTCTCAGTCCTGAAGATAACTTTTTTCCCATCAATTCAGATGACAAGGTTGAATAAGTTTTTCCTCAAAACGACACTCTTCCCCAGTATATCAGTCCACGATAACACCACGACTTCTAACCGGGTGGTCCAAACAAAAAACGCAACACTTGGGGCAAGGCGCCATAAGTTTTTTTGAACAAAAGCACATGATACTTACTCTTTGTTGTGTAAGGTAAGATGGAACTGTTAGCCAATGTCCCTGAAAAGTTCATAAAGGTGGAGTCATATTTTTTAAGATATACCCCAAAAATCAGTAACCTGCAGGACCCCATTTAAACCAAATTGAGGCGCTCTTAACTACAAATAACGGCACTACGTTTTGCGCCCAGAACCACCAATATGAACCCTGAGGTGAATCTATAAGTCCAACCACAATTTTGCCCCCTTTAAAAGATATAGGATAGCTTGCAGCAATATTAACATATGAAAATTTTCCATTGGTAATAACAGCAAATCATCATTTTAACACACTTAAAAGATCGAATTAAGGAATGTATGATCAACAAAATCCTTCGTATTGTCCAAATAAGAACTGCTGGTCGATTAGAGCTAATCATCTACATCATCATTTTTGTTACGGCAAATCTTAACCCCAAATTTAACGGCAGAATGAATGAGTCAACTGAGCATTGTTGAGTTTTGTGTTGAAACATGAGTGTTATTACTTTCATAAAGTTGAGAATGTACACTTTTTAGTATAAAGCAAGTTGGCAAAGAGCCAATGCATTTATCATTTTTTAAAATTTGTAAGTGGAGTTTGTCATACTGAGTCATAGTTTATATCTTCTTGAAACTTATTTTATCACCGAATAATTAATGTTTTTAAATTATCGTTTTTATTACTTAATTAATCAGTTAAATAATACTATGTAAAATGCAGTCCTTGACCCAGTAGAGTTGTTCTCAATAAATTTGGGCAAGTAATGTTGATTGCAATCAATATTTGTATTTGCCATTCTTTCTTTCATTCCAGTTTTTGTGGTTAACCCGAGCTCCTCATTTTTGTAAAATGGGTTCTGTCTCTGCGGGTTTACTTGTTGTTGGGGTCATATCTTAAAAACTATTGACGCTACCTTTATATTGAATTTTTCAGGAATCACACTTAGCTAACATACGCAGACCCATCTTCCTTTACAACAAAGAATAAGTATTTACAATTTACATGCTTTTTAGTTCAAAACTATGGCGCCTGCCACCAAGTGTTGCGTTTTTTTTTTGGACACACGGTATTTGTGTCCACATTTGGGAAATCCTATTTGATTCCCACACTTTTGGCTTCAAAGACTAAGTAAGAATAATCATGCGACTTTGAGAAGCTCACGGGAATTATTATAAATCCGGGCACTAGGTACTGTGTGCAAGTCTGCTGCTCATTGCAATCAAACATAGCTATACTTGTTACTGGTGCCTGCTGGCAAATCTCACCTCTCCCAATATCTCCCCCATATATCAGTATTTCACAAAGTTCTCATGCTTAAAAATAGATATTCCACAGCTCATTCATAAACATAACCTTGCACTAGCTGAACCAATGGGGTCTCACATAATGACATCATCTGCATTGCACCATCTTACAAAAATAACATCATGGGAAAATACCTATTTTTGAAATCTGTTTTTTGCAATGACTTGGAAAACCCCTCAGGCCATTTAATAATACTTGTTCAATCTATAAATAACAACCTGCAAGATATGATTGCACAAACAAGTTGACTCATTTTCCAAATTTTAAGCATATTGGAATTCCATTTCTTCTTTCTAGTTGGCAAACAACAGTGGTGATCTCAATGATAGCAACTAGGGAATTCCTGCTCTTTTTTATCATAAGAAAGGCGAACTCATATTTACGGTACGGCGATGCGTAAAATATGTCCCGCCAAATGTCGCAATCACTAACACGCACAACTGGCGATAAATGGCAACTCCCCCTCCCCAACACCATGCAACACCCCCCCAATACCCCGCACACCCCACCCCCTCCCCATCACCCCTGCAAACCCCAACCCCCCCTAACACCACACACCCCCTTCCCTAACACTCCAACGCAGGGATTCAAATTCATCTGAGTTTGCGAGAATCACCCCACAACACCCACACCTTCCCATCACCCCCGCCACACCCCAACCGCCCTCCCCATCACCCGCACACACCCCCCCCCACCCCCTCCCCAACACCCCCACCTCCTCCCCCAAAACCCCACAACAACCCAGAAAACCCCACCAACACCCCACCCCAATACCCTGTACCACCCCAATAACCCTGTAACACCCCACCACCTCCCAACACCCGAGCACACCCCATCCCCCCTCCCCAACACCCCGCAACACACCACACCCTCCTCCCCCAACACCCTGCAACATCCGAACACACACCCCGCCCACTCCCCCAAAAAACACCCCTCAACACCCCTACCCCCCCTGCAAGCATAGTAGTCTCATGTAGCGAAGGAATTTTGCCTATCTGACGTACCATTTAAGAGATACATCAATTCGCCATATTTAATTAATCATTGCCTACCTAATCCTCATATATCACTTTCAAATTGCAAAAAAAAATGTGCACGCATGATAGCTTTTTCAATGCAGCGCAGGACTTTTTGAGTATGATGCATGTACCATTTCAAAAATATACAATTACGCTGATTTTTGCATATTAATTAGCTTCATTTGCATACTCAATTGCCCAAATAGCGCCCCACAATGCTAATCAGTTCGAGAACTCTCAGCCCGCTTCTTCCACCGAGTTAATCTTTACCCTGACGAACTCCAGAAAACTTTTACACAAGCCTTGCAGGAAAATTTTTCGTAAATTAATGCAATTAGATACTTAAGACCATTTTTTTACGCCCAAAATCTAATCAGTCGAGAACTCCTCAACCCGCTTCTTCCACCAAATACATCATTGTCGCCCCTTACGGAACTCAGATAAATCGTACACAACATGGGTTAACAATTTTTATCAAGGACGAATGGACGGACGACGCTGCTCATTTCATAGTCCCCCCCTCCGAACTCGTTTCGGCTGGGACAATAAATTACTTTTCCCCAGTGAGAAATTTTTCTCAAATAAAATTGAGAAAATAATATTGTTTCAAACCACAAATGGAGGATAATATTAACACTGTTTTTGTGGAGTGAATTTTTGAGCTATGAAATGTGAAATAATGAACTGGTGGACAGACTAAGCCAGATTGAAACTTGAAGAATACTCTTATGTGTTAAAGCCACAATCCTTTTTTTTGTTCCAAATTCAAAATACAATTTTTTTCTCTAAGGTCGTATCAACACCCTTATATTACTTTTATTTGTGAAAAACATACACATAAGCATTTTACAGCTGGTCCTTGAAATGCCCATTATATTACTGTTCTTCTAGACCTAAAAAAAAGTCGATTTCCTGACTTTTATTTAATAAAAGCATAAAAATTAATCATTTCTTGACAATACGACGGCCTGTTACGACGCTCCACCAACACCATCAATTTCCAATATATAGTGTAAAAAAATACTGCAAGTAACTTGCGTCATCCGCCTGGCAAGATGGCAGTCTGGAACAATGACCTCAGATGAGACCTGTGTCCATGACCTTTGACATCATCCACATCTGAGGACCCCTATTGCCCTTAACCCCAAGTCTGTTATAAAATTGGATTCTTTAAGTCCAATACCCAAATTTAGTGGTCAAGCTCTGAGTTGAAAAAAATAGTGGGCGAGACGCAGTTCGAGCCCAATATTTTTTTCAACCTCATATGCGAGACAATACCATTTGGGTTTGGCGAAAAGAAGAATTCCAATTTTATCATTATAATGTTTTGAGAAACTTGTGTCCTATATTACTATACCACATTTCATTTTGAATTTAAAAACTTTAGCTTGGCCAGTTCATGACTTTGGCCAATTGGTCTCTCTGTCCAATAACAATCCCCCTGTCTACACCTCTTCAGAAGATGAACGATTTAATCGCCGATCTGATGTTTATAGAGATCAGTTTAATTATCTCCGTCTTCGTGCCGGGCAATCACACAAAAATGTTTTCAACTTCAGATTTTCCACGAGTTGCTCTTTTGCCTACCAAAGAAGACTCGAAGTACAAGTTTCAGAAGTTATTGTACCATGTCCATGCTGCCAGGGTCCATGCTACTGGTACTGAGTCACAGTCCCACTGGATCAAGCGATACCTTATAACTGCCATGATTTAACTGATGAACCTGAAAATCTTTACTCCAACTGCGGTACTCTCCCGGTGTGGGCACTATCCCACCTTTAATAAATCCATTTATCGTTGGAAATCTAACTCCAACCGCAGAAGAATTATCCATCTCGAAAGGTAATAAAAACAAACACGGTCCTTGACACGATTGATGCAAAATTGAACATGACCGGAATTGGTGCACACGCTAGGTACTTCCGGGGTAACATAATTAGCCTGAATCTTTGGCCCTCACACGCGGCATTATCCGTATAATTCGACGAACATGGCGGGCCAGTGATGACTACCAAAGCGGGTTTAGCCTAGTTGGGTTCGGTGTCCGCAATGCGGCTTAATACTGTCTCTCGTTACCAGGGTGCACAAACATAATCTGCATTAGGAATGCGTTTCTGTTTAAAAATTCAATGAAAGTTCAGGGGGATTGATCCAAAGTTGTGAAGTATTTGGACACCCAAGTTTTCGAGAGATCGTAGATAATTGAGAAGTGTTGGTTTTTATGGGTTTCCGTCATGCGTATAGTAAAGATAGGATGGGAGATCGCAAAACAGAATAAATGGGTTTAAATCGGACTTAATTAACCTTTTCAAAGGAGACGCAAAAACGAAAACCTAACAAAACCTAACAAACTGGAACACACACATACTCCACAGACATACATACGGAACCATTCGCACCCGTCGCAAAATCCCCTACTGCTTTTCCAAGCCAGGGGATAAAAAGTTTGACTTTGATGACAAAGGGGGCCGTGATTTGTTTTACATTTCAAGAAACGCTGATAGTGGCTTGTCAGCAGTGGATAAACCATAGTGGAAGACCGAGACACTTTGAAGCCAACACAGGACTGGACAATAACAAGTATTATTCATCTTCAGAATACTGATTTATTGACTGCTCGCTGATCATACCAAAATTTAAAGCACTTAAATATTTTGTTAAGCACAGCGGTATCATGTGAGTGGGTACAAAAGGACACTTTATGTTTTTTATTGAAAATTATACACCCCCATTTAATTCTGCAAAGGTTCTTTTTGCCGAATGCACATTAGTCCCTTATCCCCACGGGGAGGCATGCTTTCATTTGCCATTTATTTTGCATTCCTGGCAAGCTTTGCAATGTCGGCACTGATCTCGTCTCGCTCCCAGTACTTGGTGGGTGTCCCCCGGGGGTGGTCCCTATGGGAATGTATACTGCGAATACTCCCCAAGTCGTCTGGTGGAGTTCACTTCAAGCTCGTCGCTGATTGCTTGAAAAAATCTCAAGTTTTGAAACCAAAACCATTACTGACCTGGGTAAGCAATTTCATTCAAAATCCTAAATGTGTTGATGAGATGTCTTTGTACTGAAAACGCTAAAACGAAAAAAACGTTCAAGAAATTCTTTCAAAGATTGTTTTAATGTGCGTTGTATGCATTAGTACGTTTACATTTAGGCCCTGCTTGAACTTTGCTGAATGAACTGCATGTTATTATCTTTTTAGCCAATTGGAGCACTCCTATAGCTGACTAATCAGCTATCAACCAGACTTGTGGTGGTTTATTTGTCAATTATAATACGTTCTGCAGGAACACCCAGTACTGGGCACGAGACTAAGCATGATCTAGCAAGTTCCATGTAAATTGGTTACAGCCATGCATGCCGTTTTGGTTGTTTGTCTACTTGTGACTCTGATTTCCGATTGGTTGTTTGGTGAGCATGAGCATCCAAATTAATTTTTGAGGTCCGTCCAGATGCCCAGACTTAGAAAGAAAGATGGATGAATGGGCCTATTTTGCCCTTTCGAGCAGAGGATCAACTCCTCCAGTGACTAACTACCAGTATCACTAATACATAACCACTCGTAATCTTTTTGGCTTGGTGCATTGCAGGAACAACTTGAATTAATTATTCAGTCTTAGTGATAATCTTACAAGCGGTTCTGATTCTATCTACCTGAACCGCTTTATCTGAAAGAACACTTGCACATTGACCAGATTCCTGGAAAGTGCATTTGTAACATTTGGATTGGTATCAACGGAGACCTGATGGATTGGTATCTGCGGAACTTGATGGATTGTATCTCATAATCTGAAAATAAAGATTAATTTTTGTGTGCAATTGATAATAAACAATATCATACTAAAGATAATAGACGCTCTATATGAAAAGCATTAACTACACAACTACTTGATGCTTTTCCGGCCATGAACTAAAGGTGACCGTCCGGTGTGCACGGTAGGCATCCACAATAGCTGCGCGAAAGCTAAGACATCACTCCTTAGTTGCCAGGCCAAACGAAGTATGGAATTCAACTCATATGTTACAAATTACTGAGACATTAAATGGAAATTGATGACGAACATTTTACAAAAGTGCGGTACCTGGGGGCAGATTTCAAGAGGAACTCTTAACAAAATTGGAGGGCGTATTTTAAAGGCTGACTCAGATTTCCCGATGAGGTTCCCACTCAATTTTCTAATAAATTGTGTTTTTGCATTACATAATTCCATATACTAATCATTGGTGGTGGAAATAACTAAGCTCAAATTGAATCCCTTCATATAACAAAATCAACAACTTTGTTATAAAATTCCGGATCCCGGATTTTTGTTATACAATGGTATCCTATGCACTGTGATACTGTGCATAAATGTTTACTGCCTGAAAAACGGAAAATCCACCTTCATCTCTGTTAAAATACAAACTAAGCTGTACACATCTGAACACAGTCGAGGTACTCAGACCAGAAGTGAACCCTTAATGACCTTGAACCCCATTTGAGCTATGAATTTTGGTGAAGGATCTCACGCTGCTTCGTATGCATGAGTCACGTGACCATGCATTTATCTTTTTGATGAGTAGTCGTATTTGGGGGGGGGGGGGGGGGGGGGAAAAATGAACTTTTGACCCCTGTGACCTCAGATTGACCTTGTCAAAATTTCATTAAGTATCGGTTATAGGAGGTGTCAAACTACACCACATCCTGAGTCCATGGTGATTATACTATTATCTGTAGAATAGTGATTTGAAGTGTAACGTAATTTGATTTTGACCTTTGACCCCCTAAACCATGGGTTCATTGATGATGCATGATTGACATTTTTTGACCTCTCATCAGGTACTACAGGATGGGATAATAATATTTTCTAATTGACATTGTTTTAAATTTTACACACAGTAAAGGTCATTGACTTAGTGACCCCAGATGAACCCTTTGATCAAAATGTCTTAAAGTTAACTTCTGGGGGGAGGTCAAGCTGCACCACATACATGAAGTCACTGATCATACTATGTAATCTGTAAACGGAGTAGCGATTTGACCAGGGTAACATTAATTTTATGTATTTGACCTCTGACCCATAAATCATGGGTCATGTGACAAAGTCATAATTGACTTTTTTGTGTTGATCAAGTACTACAAGATGACAGCATTAGTTTGGAGATTGTGAGCTAATTCTATTTTTTGCATGGTTTACTTTGTTGCCCCTGGGACCCTATCGTGACCTTTGACACAATCGGGTATGTCAAAAGTTGGTATGTATGTCTTGTCCTGTCCCCAATTTTGGTCAATATGGAATGTTGCATGTCTGAGATATTGCATGATGACAGAAAGAAGAACAAAAGAAAACACGTACAGAAGAAAAAAACACAGTCGAGTTCCTCGACGTGTAAGAAAGGAGAAAGAAAGAAACGGTACAGAAGAAAAAAAAACAAGTCGAAGGTCTTCGACGTGTAAGAACGAAGAAAGAAACCGGACAGAAGAAAGGACACAGTCGAGTCTTCTCGACTGTGTAAAAAGCAATGTGTGAGAACTGCCACCATAGTGTAATCAACATGGTTTATGAAGGTCAAGCAAGAAGTGCCCCTTGAAAGTGTCTCAGGAAGAATTTCCTGAACTGCACAATTCATGGGCGGGCATCATATACAAACGACTTTCTGAGATCTCTGGGCTTTTGACCAGACTTTGACGGGTTAAACTGGTTTTATGGGATCCCAAACCATCCCCACTTCCCTCAGAGAGATAAATTTAATTAAACGATATCAAAGATTGAGCCAATTGCTGATTAGCAAACAATTGTGGAACACCCCCTGGGGCCATGACAGTTTGTTATTTCATGAGACTCCAGGGCGAGACGAATTAATATAGAATATTGATCGGCGTCACAATCACTAATCTTTGGAATTTTGAAATTTGGGTGAAATGATCTTAGTTCTAGATGATTATTTCTAATATCTACTCAAAATAATGATTATTTCAAAAATCTCTGAGTCAGCCTTTAATTTAACCAATGTGTAAAAGAGGTCTATTTGATATACCTACTGGTCTGTCTGTATTCAATTATTGTTAAGATTACAGCATTGATTCACTTATGGGTGTAAAAAGTTATCAATTGAAAAGTGGCCCCTGGTTCATCCAAAGTGACCCCTGATTCATCAAAGTGGCCCCTGGTTCATTTCAAAAACTCTGTGAACCAGGGTCCCTTCTTCCACAAGTGTCCCCTGCTATTCAATGCCCTTTATTTTCACCCTTAACCCTACCCAACAAAATACTGGTCAGGATCATCTGACGTAAATATAACCCATGACCGAAGATTCTCCCGAAAACGGCCTGTAACCAAATCTTAGGTGCCCAAAGTATTTATGAATGAGCATCCGCACTTTCATTAACATAGTTTTGGGCACCACATATTTGGTTTACCGTATGTCCGTATTTGGAAGTCTTATGCATATTATGAGACACGCGAGTATTTTACGTTCTTCACACTTAGTGAGTGGAAAACAACAACCAACAACTGATTGCCACATGCTATCTCACGGATTCAAATATCTCTTTTTCCTACGCAAAATGAACAGGGGTCATCGGGGAGACTTTTTGGCATTAGGGAGCAGGAATCTTTGTAGAAGCAGTAGTTTCTTCAAATCGAGGTTTCGCATTAATATGCAGAAAAACGGCGCCGATCAGAAATTGGAAACCCTGGGGAAAATGCAACACATGGAAACATTATCGCGTGACGCACAGATTTTTATATGCGTGTTGCTTGCGCTCAAAAGGTGGACGACACGCCCGTGCTTACGCAGCAACACCACGGCGCGCTGTGTGTGAGAGATAACGGTTACGGGCTTGGGGTATTCCATAATACACGCGATTCTCATCTTGGTTAATATTCCAGCTCTATGGCGTATACAATTCTCACTAATAAAGAGACACAGGAATTTCCGGAAGGGCCCCCCCCAAGTATTTTTTTTTAACCCAAGTTTTTTGTATATTTGGAATGCTTACCAATGTATTATACATGTATCACACCTGAAGTGAATAAGCTAATTATGCATTTTTGTGTACGACAGAAAACCAATGCCTTTTTATGGGGAAGCTTTTTCGTTTTCTTTTGTTCTTGTTTGACCAATAAACCTTCAAAACATTATTGGCAGGTGTTCTACCACTTATCGAGTACAAATTGAGAGAAATTGGTATCCACAAAAAATCTCCCCCGGCCCTTTAAATTTGAGGCCTCCCTTCCATCACAAGTGACACCTTAAAGAAACAAAATTTTAACCTATCATGACATCACATTCTTAAAAGTTAAACAGTATAAGGCCACAAAAATTTTGTTTGATTGTCCTCATCCAACCGACCGTATACCATCGTCCCTACTGTTTTCCTTTTTTTTTTAAGTCTTTTTTTTTAATTTTTGAGTGAAAAAAGAAAAAATTTAAGAAATTGAAATTAAATCAGAAAAATGGGTCAAAAATGTGCCAAAATCTGCCTATATCAGTATGAATGTGATGCAATATCATATTACAACTACGTGGCTAAAAAAAATTAAAAAAAAAATCCGACCGACCGCCCCATTCTGCCAGAGGCATCTATGGACAATCAAACAATTTATTTTTTGGCCTAATAGTGGAAATACATGGAAATTCTACCTGCAAGTTCTGCTGTGTGAGTCACCTTAGGTGTAGCTGCAGTTTCTTGAAGACGGGTGTTCTCTGAAGGTTTCACATTTACTGGTGCATTATCATCAGACTTAGAATAGTTATGCTCAGCAGCAGCACGAGAATCTAAGAAGATGCAGACATTATAAATTCATAAACGTTATTACAGCACACAATTTTACAAACAAATCTGAATGTCATGAAATCTAATAATGTTTTTAACGAAAAAAATGTACTCACCCACGTACAAAAATCAATAAATCCAAAGTAAATGTTCTAAGTACATCCATGATGTTCATTACATTCCACACATCCAATGGACACATAGCAATGCTGCTTTTTACACAAAAACAAAGGTTTCTTCTTATAACACGGGTAATCCAGACCTGGCTTTTTTGAGGGGACCAAGGGCAAGAGGGTGGAAGGATACAAACAGATAGATGAATTTTCATATGGGATATAGGAAAATACATACATCTCTTACTTAAGTTTATATACATTATTATTTTGACTTCACAATTAAAATATTAAGGTATACATCATTTTAATTTACACATCAATTGGAGCGGCAGTTGGCTGCCATCTTGGATCCAAGTCAAGATAATATCACAATGTGATCGACAAGAGTTCACAATGGCTCGGGTACAACATTTGTGTTTCTTGTTGTTTGAGATGGTGAAAAAAACTGAAAACCTATGCTTTTCTGTAATGGCATCCTAATTTGCATAAATTTACATAAAAATGGTAGTGGGGACAATTTGTTTAAATGGGCTAATCGGTTTATACGCATTTTTCTGATATAGAAGAAATTGATTAGAAAATTTAATTAAGGTGGTGCACAAAGACCCCCTTATACCCACTAAACTGCACAATGGCAAATTTAAAGGTGCAATGAGAGATTTCCATAACAGATGCTAAAAATGTGAAAATTCTGATTTTTGCACTGTGTTGAAATACCCCCCTCTGAAAGGATTAAGCTGAGAAAATGTTTCTTTGATACAAAAATATTGAATTTCTAATTTCCTATACATGTAGGAGAAAATACAAAATCAGTCTGTTTTCTATTGAAATATATACAAATCACCTTTTGTTTTCATTTCAAGCTATTTTAAGGTAGAGAATCTGCAGAGTGTCCAATCTAATGAAATCAACACATATCACTTGAAATATCTTGTTGCCTTCATAACATGACTGTCTCATACACAGCTAAATGATAATCTACATGTACAATTTGGCCAACATACAAAATCTCATAATACTGAAGTCACATAAAGAGTACATTCCAAAGGCATAACAGGTGCATGTGCAAAACTAAGTTCGAAAGTGTCAAAATAACATACAGCATGATCTACCTCGTAAAAAACACCTGCACATAGATACGATTGTGTCCAAGCCACCTTCCTTCTTTTTCTTGACTGGGTAATAATGCAGCAGATCGAGCAGCTCTCTTTGTAGTCTGTGAAACCGTTGCAATAAATGTGTCATAAAATAAAATTCCTGACCAATGAAATAAAAAGAAATAGTTCATTTAATAAAAAATCAAGTATTCAAATTTTGCTACTTCTTTGCTAGTTAACAGAGCCGAAAATGGGATGATTTAGCATACTTTTATATCTGGGTGGCCCAACTGCATGATGGCATATATTTGACCTAAGCAAGCTTATACAAAATGTATCTGTTTTTTCATTACATGAACTTTATTCTATAATATTGTCTCTCTAGATGGTCTAGAGACGGCCTCAAAACAAATGAATCACACATGTACAGAGTTCATTGCTGCTAGAAATTAAATAGGGCATATTTTACACACAAAACACCATCAATTATCATACTACACAAAGCCATATCAGTCCAGTGACAAAGATGGATAACCATAATACTGCCTATCCAGTTATAAGGTACAATACCGTTCCACTTTTCTTGGCTTTCTTTTGCTAGCAATCTTATCTTCAGCAGTTGATAAGTTAAGATAGGACATAATCCGGATGTTCTGTATGTCAACTGGTTTACCTAAATGTTTAACAAAACAATGAGAGTAGAGTTATTATAAAAACTGGCAAAAACAAATTAGTGCTGGGACGTTTAAAACGTTTACACGAACGGAAGTGTCTCTAAACGTTTAGAAATTCACTACACGTTTACACATCACAAACCTACTAACATTTTTTTCAGTATTATTTTATTGCTGCAGTTCAAAATTTTTCACCAAAATTACCCCGCCGTCAGTGAAAGTAAAGTTAACAGTTCCTTGCTCTTCTAGAAATGGTTTCCAACTTTTACGGAACAGAAAACATCCAACGTTTACCAAGTTTGGCGGAGGGGTTGACTTCGGCCTATTCACCGCATAACACGGCCCCCAATTATGCGGTGCTTCAATTACAGGGGATCTACAAAAAAAGTAAAATGGCAGAGGTAATGGGCAGCTTCCGCAGTGATTCGTCCGTTTGGGATATTTGGGATATTCAACGCTTTATTTTTGGATTAAAACCTAACATAGGTAAGTACAAACAACATTTTATTGGTCCAGATGAA
>JAMKCH010014685.1:0-35048 GCA_023653785.1 Ophioderma brevispina
GACTTGTGGTTTGAGAACCGCCCTGTTATTATGTAGGTGGAAGACACAATGTCAGTTGTTCTGGCACTTTTCAAATGAATAAACCTTTTGTCCTCGATGTTTATCCCCCTGGCACTTTAGCAGAAGGGGGATTTTGTCATGGCAAAATCTGTCGTCGGCATCTGTCCATCTGTCTCCACCTTTAACCGCCAGACCCCTGACTGGATCTAGATGACACTTGCACCACAGGATCTTAGTATCTATTATTACACCTCATGAATATTCATGAGCGTAATTATGCTATCTATTCCGAGTGCTATTTCCCTAGGGAAATAGTTAAGTTTCTCTATAACCTTGTCCCCAGTGTCACAGTGAGGTATAATGAATACTACATGGTTTATATCAGGGAAATAAGGGCGAGGGTAACCAGTACCTCGGGAAAATAGTGTGCCCCATTTCCCCTCCAACCATTTGTATACTGCTACTTGCGCTGTGACAGACATGTCTTAAGCCAAACGTCATACTTTATGTATTTTGGATATCTACAAGTTTTCCACTCTTATTCCCCAGGAATACTGTGCAATAATTGGTATATATGTGGGTAGTGGTGCTTGCATGTAATAACCATGCACTGTCATCAATATTTGTGCATATTATAATCGCCGTCATAATTTCTGAAACAAATGGCACGCGCACGTCTGTTGAAATGCGTATTGGATTCCTGTTGTCAAGCGTTTGTCACACACTTCCGGGTTTACGCGCGAGTATCCAGAATTTTGTTTCAGAATTAATGACGAAGAGTATAATGCATTCATTTCCATATTTGCTGCCCGCCAAGGGGATCTTGCCAGCTTTAACTTGGCAGTATTTTTGTAATTTGGGACCACCAATAGTGTGAACCAATTTTTCAAGGAAGATTTGATGTTGTTAACAACCTTGTAAAGTTTTCTTGCTTTTAGTAATAAAAAGAGAAACAAATATATTTGGTTTCCTTTGTCTTACAAATTGTCTTTATTAGTTTATATACACAAACGAAACATTACAAACATACACTCGTCTCTCACAACTAACTGTTTTCTACATGGGGAAATGTAATTGATGTTTTGGTTTAGTTTTTTCATATACAATTTTGACACCAATGTTTTTCCAATACGTGAGTTCGATAATTCAGGCACTATTGTTGTTCATATCCCGATTGACCTCTGTGACCCATCTCAGCACAATAAAATTCAAGGATTCTGGGATGGGACACGGAGGTCAATCGGGATATGAACATTGTTGTTGTTTATTGTAGCACAGCAGTGCCTGAATTATCGAAATCGCTTATACAGAATTTCACATAGAATCTAAAAATCATGGGTGTCATTTAAAAAAAAAATGCATTCTTGGGTGTTTTATAAGGGGAACAATTTGTACAGGGCCAGGGTAACATTAAAAGTGTTTAAGTGTAAGGTTTCTAAAAAGGTAGTTTGCCATATTTACGACAGATCTATGGTTTCAGTACAATAGGCTCAAGACAGTTCAAGGTCATTGTTTATAGAATGGTCTGATTTTGTTGAAACTCGTTCATTGGGTCATACTGAATACGAAAATGTATATAGGTTATGTGTTTCACCTTCCAAAGTGAGACTTTTACAGATGTGACTAGTGATCTCCCATAGACCCTGTGGACCACGGCCATATTTGCCCTCTTATCATCAAACGTCATTGACAATGCGACCTGTATATTTCCGGCTTCTGTACAGTAAGATGAACAATTTGGCACCATTTTTAAAAGAAACTGATGAATCTGAAATTTTACCCCAGTGTGACCTTAAACCTATATTTTGCCTTGTAACTCTGGTACTATAACCCTTAGATAGGGCAAACTACACCTTTCTGTAATCCTTGAAAGGTACTGAACATAATGGTATACTTTAGAGGTGCAACAAGAGATTTCACATTATCAGGTGTCCCTAAAAAATATCAAAAGTACTGATTTTTGCCCTGATGTAAAGCTTTCCATCAAAAATATCCCCATCTGAAAGATTGAAGCTGAGAAATGTTCCTTTGGTACAAAAATTGTGAAATTTCTAATTTTGTATAGGAGCAAATTCTAAATTCAGCCCATGTTTTATATTGAAATATAAGGAAATCAAAATCGCCTTTTTTCTCTCTTTTAAGACATTTTTGTAGCCAAATACAAGGTAAGAAATCTATTGAGTGTCTAATCTATATAAAAGTACTATTATGACGAAATATTTTGATGCCTCAAAATCTCTCGTTGCACCTTTAAAACACATTTTGTCCCTTTTTATATTTTGACCCATGTATAAATCTTTCCCCTAGAATACATCCAAGAACATGTTTTAAAAAATGACACCAATGATTTTTGGAATCCTCATACAATGTTGATTTAGACAAGAGCACCAATGGTGCTGTAGCTCAGCAGGTTATTAATATTGGCACACCACCCTGGGGGCGCAACATTTTCTATTGTGCAGATATTAATCTTGAAAAGTCCCCCACATGAGCATAAGTAAGAGACGTTTCGGAGTAGCACCCCGGTTTTACATTTATAGTATTTTTTATTTCCCTTTCTTTTATTTGACACCACCCCGGGGGTCACAACATTTTCCACTGTGGCGATATTAATCGTGAAAAGTTCACACATGAGCATAAGTAAGAGACGTTTAGGAGTAGTACCCCTGGTTTGGCATTTATAGTATACAAATATAGACTGCTCATGAGGGAGATGGTGAGAAATATTGCCCCAGATGATCTTGAGACCAAGGGCCTACTATTTAGGAGAAGGCCCGCAGTCTCAAGATTCCTCAAGGATGCCCTTTAATCGGCCAACATGACCTTCACCCAAATCTGTGAAAACCCCCCTCATATGGGCTTGGGTCAGTGGTTTCTGAAGCACATTTGGTGAATTATAGCAATGATTGTTGGCACGATAAGGAAATGATAGATTTCAAAGAATTGCACCTTTAATTGGCCCACACGACCTTTGACCAACTTGTGTGAAATCCCTTTGTAGGTGCCTGGGTCAGGGGTTCTTCGGACCAAGTCTAGAGATTTAGCAATTGATTTGTGGCACAAAAAGGAATTTAAGATTTCAAAGAATGCCCCTTTATTGCTCATGTGACCTTTGACCCAAAACTGACAACCCATGGATATTGGGGTCAACAGTTCATCTGACCAAATCTAGGATCATAGCATTGATTTGTGGCACAAGAAGGAATTTATGAGATTTTCAAAGGAATGACACCTTTAATTGGCCCACAACGGACCTTTGACCCAAATCTGTGAACCACCCCATAGGGATCTTGGGTCAGCGGCTTCTTCTAACCAAGTCTAGTGATTATAAAAATTGATTGTGGCACAAGAAGGAATTTATCGATTTTCAAAAATGCCCCTTTTATTGGCCCCACATGACATTTGGACCCAAATCTGCGAACACCCAGATGGTCTGGGTAGCCAGTTCTTATAACCAAAACGTCTAGTGATGTATAACAATTGATTTGTGGCACAAGAAGGAATTTATAGATTTTCAAAGAATGCACGTTTAATCGGCCCACGTGATAACCTTTGACCCAAACTGTGAACACCACATGGGATGGGAGTCAGCGGTTTGCGACCAAGTTAGTGATTATAGTAATTGATTTGGTGGCACAAGAAGGAATTTATAGATTTTCAAAGACATGCCCTTAATTGGCTCAAGGACCTTTCTTTTTTCGAACCAAATCTGTGACACCCCATATGGACTCCCTTGGGGCAGCGGTTTCTTCTAAACAAGTCTAGTGAATTATAGCAATTATTGTGCACAAGAAGGAATTGATCGATTTCAAAAGAATGACCTTTAATAGGCCCACATGACCTTTTACCCCAAATATGTGATTCACCATAGAGGACCTTGGGTCAGAAGTTCTTCTAACCAAGTCTGTTGATCTATTAACAATTGATTTTGGGCACAAGAAGGAACAATTGATAGATTGTTTAAGGAAGGACCCTTAATCGGCCCACGTGACCCTTGACCCAAATCTGTGAACACCCCACATGGGCATTGGGTCAATGCATTATTCTGTGAACCGATTTTCGCGCAATCGGCCCAAGCGGTTGGCAAACAGATGCATTATGGAAAGTGTTAACAGATAGATAGATAGATTAGAGTCAACACATTGCCATAACAATAGCTCTGGATACTACGTATGCTGAGCTAAAAACACCTTGGTGAAATTGCTGTGGAAATTTTCACAAAAAACAGTTCCACATACATTCTTCCAATATAGGCTGGTGATATCGACACGCCTTGTGCCCCCACTTTATTCCAGTAACATTTCAATTTTTGTATGAGATTAAAGATATTGTTCTCATTACCCCAGTGAAATTTTGCACCCAGGAATGTTGATTTTGGATTATTATGACAAAATGTCTCCAAATGTGGGATACTGCGTATTAACACACCGGTCTATGGGCCCAATTTAGTACACATTTTTGCTTCAATTTTCCAATCAGCTGGCAAGAATCACTCAAAATTTGTAATCAGAGTTCCTGGGATATGATTCCACACGCCTATGAAAAATGGACCATAATCGGGTCACCTACCTTTAACAAAAATTGCTAAAAATTGTTTGGGATTACTTTTGTTTTCACTCTGCCTGCATGCATGACAAGTAGGACAAAAGTTTTTCAGCTGCACACAAAAGTACCATCAAGTGCATAGCCAGCCCAGTTCAGCAGAGGGGCAAGTTCCTGGTAGTTGCAAAAAATGTTCGCACACAAAGAAAAAGGGCTAGGTTGGGAATATCTGCTGCCGCCACCTTGCCCATTTCAATCGAAAAATTATGGTATCATTTTCTTTGAAGAATACTCATCAGGTGCATAGCCAGCCCAGTTCATCTCAGGGGCAAGTCCCTGGTTAGTGCAAAAAATTCTGAAACAAGAAAAAAAGGGCCGTGGTGGAATATCTGCTGCCGACACCTGGGCCCAATTTTACAAAAAAAAACCCTCGAAAAAATTCCTTGTGGACCCTCCACCACCCCACTGGCTACACTAATTGCCCTGCTGCTCTTAGGTTATTCCCAGGTTTTGTTTTCATGTGTTCCTGTTAAAGACACTTATCCAGTGTGGTGATTTGAAACATATTTGACATTTGCAGGACTGGAATAGCTTCAAAGTGAAGAGGATATTAAAGTCTGTAGAATTCCCCATAAGTTACTTTCCAACTGTAGAATGAAAGGAAAAGGAAGAAGACCAGACAACGGGCCAGTCCAGGTGTTCCAAGATACTTTCTCATTCAATTACGTGTTTGTAGTAAGTGTCCGTTCGGACAGTATGACTAAAAGTCTATGATTCTGGCCTGATTGATGCTTCTGGTCTTATCATTTGCAGGGTATGTTAGGATACCTGTACTTGTTACGTACATGCTAAAATCTGATTTTTGATGATTTTTTCGCTTTGCTGATTTAGCAAATCACTGATAGTGTCTTTAAGTGATGTCCACAACTTGTGGGACAGCACCACAAGTAAATTGCCTCAGGAAAGCTTTTCATTATTACTATCTTTGGAATAATGGATGAAACTTGCACATAAATTTCTACTCAATTTACTATCAGAAATATTAAGGGCGCTGTCATTTTTTTTGCAGGGAGTCCCAAAAATGTGGATCGACCCATATCATTTTTTCATAACCCCTCCCCCATCAGAGTTGCATTATTCAACCCCCTTTTAAACACATTTTGTGGACCCCCTCAACGCAGTAGTACAGGAATGAGAATATGTCAAATTGAAATTTGTTAATACAATGGAAATTGTATTTTAGTCGAATTGTGCTATATCACTTGCATACAATTCCTGTTTCAACAGTGCAAGGAACATGTTTCTTTGATGATTTTGTGATCCCCCCATATCAGTGGCATAATTTTTATGACCCTGTTTTTCATGTCAAAAAACTATGACCGCAGTATATTTGGGACCCCCTGCCAAATAAACTAACAGCCCCCTAAGAATGGGTAGAGCTTGAACCAGCAATAAAAATTCATAAGACCATAGAAAAAATCAGAACCAGCCAAATGATGGTCAGAATTGTTCCGCCATTACTGGGGGCATCCAACCCAAAACCTTACCAATCTTTTGTACGTCGGTACCACGCTTGATTAAGTAGAATTCAAAAGCTACATTATTTGCACATTTGGGTGAATTAATTCAAGGGGGCACCCCTTAGCTATGGCTGCCAGTGAGGTGTTGGAATGTGTCAAAACGCGATTTCGTGTATAGCAGAAGGTAATTCAGGATTATCATTATATACCATGGCAGAAGGTACATGTTGATCCTTAAATCAATAGAATAAAGCCAACATGTAACAGTGCATAGTACTCTAATGAATTAGCACTACTTTATGGTCCTGTCCCACTAGTTGCATATGATATTTGCTATATGCAGTACGGGAGTGCAAATTTACCTTGCATTTATTCCAAATACAATTGCCCCATGTCGATGTCAATCCCTACTTTCCAACATGCACTGTTCCAAGGTTATGTTTTGGTCCATTCTCCGATAAAGTGTTCAGAAAGTCGTTTTTAGTGTCGCTCACAGTCATGCACAGTTTAAAGCTTGCTTTTGGCCTTTAAGAATGAATGTTTATGAATATAAATTATACTTAGGAGTTATGTTTTCAAAATGATCCGGATTAGATGTTGTAACCGGATGAGAAAGTATCAAGCAATAAGGCTAAAGATGCACAATTCTTGCTTTTCGCCATGTCGCCAGCCCAAATCCGTTTTTTAAAATGTGTCCCTGCTCGTTACACAAGAGCGCATATCACAGATTGCATTGCATTTTTACCAGCCTCTATTATGCACTAATTGTTAAGTTTAAAACATAATATTTGATTATTAAAGTTTCGCAAGAGTTCTCTGAGAGCATGTCGCCAATATTACAGACAGATACGTTACAATAATTCGAATGGATACAAAATTGCTAAAAATAACTGAATACCTATGTTCCAGAATGTGATAAATCGAGGAGATGTCAATGTTATATTATACATGTTTTGCATAAAAATCTGGTTTCAACGTAACAATTTCCAGCCCTAGTAATGAAAGAAATCCCTCCTGTTACGTTCATACCGCGACAGATACGTTATCTCCCTCCTGCTACGCTCTTGCAATACGGCGTGATACATAAAGTCGAATACCACACCATGCTTTAGTATGAAGGTAATATCTGATAACGTATAGAGACTAAGTCGGTGAAGCACGTACTTTCATCAAGAACAGCAACAACTACGAAAAAGGATTCCCGGACAGATACGTTACACAGATAGATACTTAAGTGTTAACGTTAGGCAATATACTAAAAATCGGATATATTTTTAAGATCACCCATGCATTGTTTCGTGTTCTGAAAATATTAAAGTTAACGATTTTCAATGATTTTCAGGAATTCCTTAATGTTGATATTTCGTCATTTTGGAGACCAAACTTGAACACTTTAACAGAGAATGGCCCTTTTGCAATAAGGGTACTTTCCAGCATATCAGTCTTTTTCTCACACATGAAAATGCTTCGGTAAACAGACATTTGGAAAATGTGTATGAGTAAGAATGTCACTGACATCCATAAGAACACCATGGAATAGTGCACAGTGGAAAAAGGTCAACTTCTATAGTCCATTTCTCTACCTCCGTGGAGTGATGTCATAACCTTGACGCAGCTTTTACGCACACGTCAAGATATGCTGTCTTTGTACATGCGTGCAAAAACGCTGTCGCTTTCAGCCAACGCTCGCGAGTTACTGGTGAAACCATCAAATCTCGCGCTCACGTCACTGCACGGAGGTAGGGAAATGAGTATACATATCACCACCAATGCCAAGATAACAAAGCATACCTTCTATGCACCACTTTCCTATGCAAACTAACAATGCTTTCTTAAAACATACCTAAATAGTTTTATAAATATATTCCTATATAATATTATTCATACTTTTAAAGGCACTATCAGTGATTTGACAAATCCAAAAATTGAAAAAATAATCAAAAATAAGATTTTTGCATATCTGGAACAAATACAGGTATCCTAACATACCCCACAAGTGATAAGACCAAACGCAGCCTTATTAGGACAAAATCAGACATTTTAATCCGCATGGACACTTACTACACCACGTAATTGAATGGAGTTTCTTATTTTTAAAAACAGCTGTTTTCTTCCTTTTCTGTTATTGTTTTAGTTGGGAAAAAAATACTTATGAAGATTCTACTGATTTATCCTTCACTTTTGAGGCAAGAAGAGATTTTTTTCAATAGCTTCCACAATGCTTCGCTCCCAATGGGGAGTTTTGTACAGGTACTGATGTGGGTCGTTAGTGATGAACATGGCTAAATTGACAATACTGATCACAAACTTGCATTTTAAGAGCGTTTCATCTCTAACGATCCACATGGCAACCTGTACACAAACTTCCAATGGAAGCAATGCATTATGGGAAGCTACTGTATCTTCTCTTCTTTGAGCTATCATTTCCTGCATATTTCAAGTATTTTGACTCTTTCGGTTGAATCACTGATAGTGTCTTTAATCATACCCTAAGGCAAATATTCCACAAGATTATCAACTTGATAGTAACAACTGATTCCACGTTTGCACTACTTGCTGTCATTGGTTTAGTGTTTGAAACAAGCGGCATTTTGTCTGAATTAACCATTTACACAATGTAAGGACTACCAAGTGATAAGATTTATTGTAAATTGACAAAACAGGTTAACAAAAAAATGCACTGGCAAGAATCTGCTGTTACCGAGTTGTTTTTGCATCTTAAAAAACATACACCATTCACTGAACGCATGTGTTGTCTGCCATCGCGGCTGGCAAATTTTCAATAGCGGATCCAGGATTTGAAAAATGTCAAAATTACAGGGGGGCTGAAAGGCTGTAACTGGTCCAAAATAGCTCAAAATGGGCTGATTTTGCAAGAATTTGCAGAATTACCGGGGCGCGCGCCCCCTCCTTGGATCCGCGTCTGATTTTTGGGCCATGACCCAACTTGTTGGGCCTACCCAAATACCATAAAAATGTGCACAAGTTAATGATGTTGAAACAGTAGGCAATTATGTTTAGGGTTAACATTTTTACCCCAGACACAGGCAGCCACACTACATCAAAACAATCCCTATGTGCCATCTTACAGACTATACAATAAGACATTCTTATGGTGCATTTCAAGAATTGATTGGATTGCACTGAGTTTGAATTTACCTAGGTTGATATTTCATCAAGAAATTGCTACTGCTTCTTTCCAAAAATGCTTTCTATATATTACATATATAATATCTGTATTCCAAAATATAATTTTATCAACATTTCTTTAATTGATAATTTTAATTTGAAATTGATTAGTTTCCATAAATAGTGATGTAGTGGAGGGTATATGCTGTATAAGTAAAACATATTGCGGTCCTCTGACTGACCTTGTGTCGCCTGCTGTCGCAGTTTGTGAATGATAGGCCTCATATGACCTGTGACCTTTGACCTCAAAACAAATGAGGGTTTGTGTGTAATATCCATAAATCAAGTTTGGTTCCAATTGAACATGTCATATGAGGTCACCAACATGTCACCCTGCCCCCTCCTTTCCACCAAGTTACATCATCGTAGCCCTTACGGAACTCATATGGCATGTAATATATTAAGGGTTAACATTTTGACCACAGGCACGCACGTGTGTGCGCACACATGCATGCACACACACATACACGACCAGAGTAATTACCTATGTGCCTTCTGCAATTCTTGCAGACGACACAAAAATAGTAATTGGGCTATATGCACATAGTCTGTGTGTGCAATCACCTCTACGTGCCTTGTCTTCAGCTTGGTGTTTTGAACACTTAATGGAAGGAGTATTACCACTACATCGCTGGATAAATACATTGTCAATAGTAGTTCGAGTTTTTACTAGCTGTTTTTACTAAGAAGGAATTCTTGAGTCTTCAGATCATAAAGTTATTAACTTATCAAGTTTTCTCCCCAAATTTGGAGATACAAAGTCACATGGGATTTGGGTGTCTACTCACAGCATATGATTTGGGTTTTAAATTGTAAATATTTTTTTTCAATTGGATGCTTGTGGCGATTCATTTTTTTAATGTTCACTTTAAAATACTGATGATTTTAGAATCAAAATTTTTGCATGAAACAAACTCTTGACTATGTTTCTGTGCAAAAGTTATTTAATTTCTCCACTTTCTAGAACACCCGTCAGAAAAACGAAACAGGAATAAACTAATCGAAGACAGATGGATCTAATTTCGATTACAGGTGGCCCTGGGAGATTTCAAGCGAGAAAGTTCCCTTGCTTTAACTTGATGCCGTTTATTTCTGTTTGAAGGTCAAAGGCCCTATCACTAATAGCCTCGTCCCCAGAACCCCAGATTTCAATGGTCGATATTTTGGCATCTAAAGAAAGGTTCTATTTTTCTCATTTACCATGTGAAATCTTATTCCTAAAAGACGTTGGTTTGGATGTTATGAGCGAAAATGTACCCCAATTTGGTCAACCAATATTGATTTACAAAGTACTATTTGGGACTTACAAAATCATGTTTTTAGCTCTCACATCAAAAGGATTGAAATATTGGTGCAAAATACAGATGGGGTTTTGAGGTTAAAGGTGATCCTCATTGCTTGGACGGCATATATTAAGCTATATACCAATGGAAAGCTTATGACTTCAGGATGCCAAAATATCTTTTCCAAAAAAAATAATCGTGTAATATAGCCGCTATAAACCAAAAACTAACCCCTATTTCGTTGCGATTTTACGCCCAAAAAATACGCTTAAGCTTTCCTTCTATTGGCAAATTCGTGTGACGTAGGCGATTGTGTAAGTCTTGTTGCGCAATGCATCTTCCAATAGCTTCCAATGTAAAGGACCCCAAATCGCTCCTCTTCTCCTGTGTTGAATTTCGCCAATATAGCGATAAATTTGGTTGACTAGGTTCCTTGATCTCTGTAGATTGGTAATTATAATTTTCCTGCTTCATGCAAGAAATGCGAAAAAATCGCTTGAATTCTCATCGCTTACGATGAATCCTGAGTAGCAAGCAGAGCTCAGAGGCCAGCTGTGTTTACACGAAAGTGTGAGATTTTGACCACCACTCATGCTAATGGAGCATGAAAAAATAAATAGGTTAGTGAGGGGGACCTGCCCCTGGAGCATGGGTGGTGGTCAAAAACTACTGTGTGCGTATAAAGAGAGATACGGCTCTTCCATGATTACATTACACCCTCTTATGCTAACCGAATGGAATTGCATGAGGTATAGGGCTAGCAGGGGGAGTAACGGAAAATATCTTAATCTACTTTTCTCAGACCGGGGGGAGGAAAACAGTCACTTCAAAAAATTATGGCTATTGAACCTTTTTTTAAAAATACGTTGGCTGTGCTATCGGGTTTGGGTAAGTCTCGGCTCATCGAGGTAACATGAAGGTAATTACTTTATTAGCGACAATTTGTGAACCATAACAATGCACCAATACTGTGAAGCAAGGAATTCAGTATGTATAAAATGCCGACTGGGGGGGTGAAACGCCTTCTCTGTGGGATAGAGCCATCAAAGCTACCAGATACTTCAACAGATATTATCTGTATCTGTATTGCTTATAATTGATTAGTAGAAATTTAGAGAAAACAATGGTAAGTTTTTGAAAGCGCAGAAGCGAGCGATTAAAGTGAATGGGATTTTTTACTTGCATAGAAGATTACACACCAATCGGTGACGTCACCCCTCACAGCGCCCAAGTCAATAATATGACTTCGCTGAAGTGGTGTTGCTCGAAAGACGATTTTCATTTGGCTCTTGTAACCCAAATCGTGAGTAGCATAAAATATGACACCGTTACATAATAAACAATCGACGATAAAATAAGCTTCCATTGGTATATAGCTTAATATATGCCGTCGGAGCAAGAGGATACCTTTAAGGGCCAACTAATAAAGATGAAAACTTATTTAATAAATCAGGCCATCCCCCTTAAGAATCCTAGTACGAGATACGATTTCATTCGCCACAGTCAATTACTCTACCCCTAACAATTAGGCTGCTTTATACCACAAAATACCATGGTGTGAAATTTATTGTTATCTTGTGGAAGTAACATAGTTAATACAGGACTCCCACGGATGTGGTGGATATTGTGGTCTGTTGGAGAGTGTCAAGATGGAAGGTATGGTATGGTATATGGTAATTGCTCACAAAATATGGCCTACCTTGTAATCACTTATCTCACAAACTTGTGAAACATTGGATGCTTACCCATTCTCATTGTGTTATCAGCTGTATAAACAAGGCTAACTCTTGTATTTACGCGATTGCGGTTAAAATATGTGTCCCCCGCCGAAGGTGGCGATCACAAAATGCGATAAATGCAATACAACACCCCACCCCCTCCACAACACCCCACAATCCTTAAACAACCCAAACCCCTCCCCTAGGCCTAGTAGTCAATGTAGGGGAAGGGGCTTTGCCTATCCGACGTACCGTTTCAGAGATACAGCAATTATGCTATTTAATGAGCTCATTGCATACCTAAGCCCGCATATATCACATACTTTCAAATTGCAAAAAAGATGTGCACCATGATAGGCTTTCATGCAGCCCAGGAATTTTGAGTATCCAATGTACCACGTCAAAAATATCGCAATTACACTGATTTGTGCATATTAATTAGCTCATTTGCATATTTAATTTACCCGAAATATGCCCAAATTCTAATCAGGTCAAGAACTCCTCAGCACGCTTCCTTCCACCAAATTACATCATTATACGCCTTACAGATCTCCAGAAAACTTGTACACAAGCCTTGCGGGAAAATTGTCATAAATTATGCCAAATTAGATACTTAATTAGCATATTTTACATCCAAAATCTAATCAGGTCGAGAACTCATCAACCTGCTTCTTTCCACCAAGTTACATCATCGTAGACCTTACGGAATTCCATATAAATCTTACACAATATGGCCAAATGTTGACATTTTCTGTGCAATACTGACTTTTTCAATTGACCTTTGTCCCCTACCCCCTGCAGACCCAGGGGAGGACCCTGGGGGAATTAATGACATGGTTAGTAGGGATTTCCCCTCCTACAATATACCAAAGTTTGGCTACTCTAGCTCATCCAGAAAAAAAGATATGCCCAAATGTTCCAGGGTTAACATTTTTATCACGGACATACATACGGACGGACATACATACGGACGGACATACATACGGACGGACATACGGACGGAGCCCATTTTATAGTCCCCTCCCGAACTTCGTTCGGTGGGGACAACTACCATAAAATGGTGGTGTGGCAGCTAGGAGATATAACACAACAGTTTCATGCTTTATTCCATTGTCTATGGGACCCAGACTATGGCTCCAGGGGGGCTATATCTCCTTTTACAGTGGCAGAAACTGTAATTTACAATATTTCTGCAAATTAAATCTTGAAAGATCTCCCCCTGGCAGGGACACACACCTAATGGGTCAAAGGTCATGTAGGGGCCATTAGCGGTTAATCTGTGCACAAACCAGACCAATCGTAGGCAAGTGATTCTTTTGATTATGAAATTGATTGGTCTATGTACTGGAGTAAGCAGGACATGAACTTGTTTGTAAAGCAGCGAAGTCCTGGCTAAAGCTGCCAGGGGAGATAAAAATTTGTATAAATATATAGATATGCAATTATTGTAAAACGTAACTGCACCAAATTTTTTACAGTGTAAAAAGTAGTTACTTATTTCATTTTTTCAATTATTGAATAATTTATGGCACAAATCACAAATTTCAGTCATATCTTTGAGTTGGGATCTTAAAATGTACAGCTAGAGGTGATATTTTACATGTCTTTTACCGAATACAGAGCTGCCAACTTTGTGATTCTCAGAGAGAATCTCTGAAATTATTTAATAAATACATTCCTACAGACAAATTTGGCAGCCTCCCTCAATCAGGAAGGTTTTTCACCCATAGATTGCATGTAAATTCTGAAACCTCCCTATTTCTGTGTGAAACCTTCCTGATTGCTAAATGCAAGTGTTGGCAGCTCTGCTAACAAAAATATATTTGCTAATTAAAATAACCAAAACTAAATAAGAATAAAAGATAGTATTTGTTAATTTGCCCATGTAATATCATGTCACATTGAATGGGCAGTCCAATATTTTCATCATATTGGCTACTCAAAATATTGGACTGCTCATCCAATATGACACAAAATTACATTTAGTCCATGAGCCGGCAAATTTTCAGTATTCTGAAAGGGGACAAAACGACACTTATTATGCAGCATCAGTATACCATGGCCTACACAAAAGTGCATGACAGCATTTCTGGAATGGTAGCTATAGCCAGGTAGGGGGTAAGCAAGGTTTACACAGGGAGAAAATTTTAAATGGCTTCAATCATGTTGAAAGTATACCACATTATTTGACTGATCATAAGGATTCCAAAAAGGTATAGTTTGTACTAACTACAGCCTATAGTTTTGGAGTTATAGGCTAAAAACAGCAAAAATCAATAAAAAGAGTCATTTTCAGTTGTACAGGGGTCAAATTTCAAAGTTGCTTTGATTTGGATAAAATATGGTGCACATTATTGGTGGAGCTCATAGGATTAAAATAAGGAATAGTTTTGACTGTCTTAAATGCTTAGTTACTAATGTAGGGGGCAACAAAGGTTTACGTCCATTGTATTCAATGGGGCTTGACCTTGTTTTCTCCCTACTTTGGGAAGTAAACATTTAAATCACTCAAAAACTATTCCTTATTTTAATCCTATGAGCTCCATCAATCATTTGCACCACTTTTTAACCAAATTGGAGCAGCTTTAAAAACTGACCCCTGTACAACTGAAATTTAACCTTTTAACCTGTTTTTGCTGTTTTTAACCATCACTCCAAAACTTTGGGTTGCAGATAGTACAAACTATTCCTTTTTGGAATCCTTATGGTCGGACAAATGATGTGGCATACTTTTCAAAATGACCGGAACATTTGATAATTTTGACCCTGTGTAATCCTTGATTGTCCCCTACTTGGTTATAGCTACCATTCGAGAAATGCTATCATGCATTTTTGTGTAGAGGATAGTGTACTGATGAGGCTGAATAATGAGCATCGTTTTGTCCCCTTTCAGGATACCAATTTGGCTAACATTTCCTGATGGCTTAAGGACTAATAGGCAAATCAACAAAACCTTTCTTTTATTCTAGGTATAATTTTCTATAAGACGGATAGATTTCAGCTCAGCTATTTCAGATAGTGATTAGTATGTGGTTAAGTATTACCTATATACAAAAACCATGATTTGTTAGAAAATTGAGGGTGCACTCTCCGGAAAACCTCTGAGTCAGCTTTTATAGTGGGAAAAATGCAGATATGGATGTGGATATGGTACAATATAAAGTCTATGGAAAAAATTAATTTGGGCATGCACAAATTATGATGGATGATTTTACAATATTGTAACAGCAAACATTAGTTAAAGACAGCAATAGTAACAATTCAAATATAAAAGCTTAGATAATTTTATTTAAATAAACATGCTAACAAGCTCTCAGATGCACTTTTCCCATAGATAACTGCTGTACTAAACATGGTACAAAGTAAACATTTGTTAATTAACTGTATCTGTTCTTATCTCTGATCAATTATTTGTTTAGTTCCAGTGATCTAACTGGAATTATGACTCAATATCAAGGCCTAGCTGACATTACACAAATAATGAAAATAGGGGAAAATTTATGCTTTCCACCATATGACATGAAAATGAAAATCATTAATTACAACAATGCCAAACTCCTAAGTCACTAAAAGGAAGACAAAAGATAAATTGCCCTGGATAACTCAAATGTTAAAATAAAACATAAGTAACATGCGGCTGACAGTATAACAAATGATCCAAGTGTATGAAGGTTACAGAAGAAAACCAATGATAATTTAGGTGTTAATGTTGTGACAGGTGTGCTTTTAAGCATTTGTGAGTCTTTCTTACACTCCCAAGTTCAGTATCACTGATGTTGGTGTTGCAATGTCTCTTTGTAGTCCATCTGGTTTTTAAGGGCACTATTAGAGATCACAGCATTATGAGTAGAAGCCATTTAATTAGTACATGCTGGTAGCCCCCAATTAGAGTCCTGCATTTAACAAATGAACATGTCCTATATAGGAATGGTTTCCTGAAACGTGTCAACGAACAATATATTAAGAAAATAACGATATAGCAGCTTTGACTTGATTTGAAATTTGTAGCTTAGAGAAGTGATGAAAAGGCATGCAGAATTCTCATAAGGTTTTTTTTTAAAATGAAAATCAAAAGTGAAAAACAGAAGTGCTGAAAATATGAATTTTCATTCCATTCATTTGTGTATATTGCAGTAGATGTCCAAACAGAAAGTTGTCTCCAACATAAAATATCCAGTTTTATTCCTATAAGGTTGGCTTCAGTCATACCACTTGCAGGGTATGCAAGGATAACTGTACTTGTATAAAAATGCAACAATCTATGCAACGATGTGTACAACATAACTTGCAAGGATTGTTCAGCTGCCTACCGAGACAAGGGCCACCACGATGTGCCATCATGTGACACTTCCAGGTCACATGACAGCTCTCCAAACTCTGACAGCCAACACCTCACATGTTGACAAAGGTTCAGCGTAGTCAGACCGAAAAAACTATGTAAGTGGAATTTCAGTTGTGTGTAATGGTCATATATCATTATCAATATGCAACAATCATATTGTTAGTGTTTTTTGATCCTCTAATTTAGCAAATCTGATAGTGCCTCTAATTAGCGTTTTATTCATTCCAGATAATCTGAGCAAATCTATCACTGTCTTGTATTTGATATACATATTTGAGAGCACATGTGGTTGTAATAATAAAGTGAAGACCACAACTTCATCCTAAAGACCATTGTAATTGGTATTTGAGCCCTACTGTGGCCAACATGGCAAGATACTTAATCTGAATTACGTCATAGACTCAAGTGAAATCTGGGGAGCTGTTATGGGGATTATTACAATCTTGGTACTGATAGGGATGTGCGCTTGGCCACAGCCACCTAGATGAAGTGAAACGATTGTGACATTTCCTGATGGTGCCATAATAATGAAACGCAACAGAGCTTGGCTGCTGTTTACAGTGATGAAGTGCTATAAAAACTCATATTATTATGTACCGCTATTCCATCAAATCCACTGTTAATGAGCATGACTTGGAAGTAATAATTCAAATATAACAGAGTTCAAGTTTTCAAGGCTTTTCGCTTACACTGTTAAACCAAAATTGCTCAGGCCCACATGTTTGACTTGAACTAACACTGTTATCTACTGCAAATTCAATTACGCCTGTCAGCAGCTCACACACGCCATGTCCAGTTGCTACATCCAGTGCTTGGGATATACCAAGTGAGCTCCTTACATCCTAGTGGTCTGATTCTCACTCAATGGTGACCCTTCTTCCTGTTTGCAGGGTAAACTTTTGAAATGTGACTGGGTAACCTGTAATAGATACAAGATGATTCACAATCAAGAGTATACCCTATTCATAGCCGTTTAATTAGGCAATCCATTCAAGAACTGATTGCTCCAAAACCATGCATAGGTTATTATGCGTTATTGGAGGTTAAAATTTGAACCACCCCAGATGAATTTTTGGCCATGAATTTTTGATGGTATGATATGTGGATATTGGACAAATATAGGCGACTTAAAGATTATATCGGATGAGCCATTATTTTCCAATAATGACAAGAGGTCAAAATGCTATGGCTTTGGCAACAATTCACCCTTCTGACTATAGCCACCTGGGGGAGGGTGACCCCTAATAAACCCTGGCTAACCCTTGATAAAGCTTGGGTCAGGGGGGTTTCATCTGACCAAGTTTGGTTTAAAATTTGATAGGTATGAGCATGATACACAAAGAATTGGTCTCGCTATGGAGTTTTTCACTGAAGCAACAATTTTTTAAAACTCATAGCGAGACTGATATCTATTATGTGAACGAATCCATTACATTTGATCAGTATTATGCTTGAGATCTGACTTGAAAATAATCATGACGTAAAGACTTGCCTTTCAGGCTTCTGAATTATTGATGATTACTTCCCTGGTCAGTAAGCCAACTCTTCAAAGTCATCACTCTCTACTTTTGGTTCTAATACTGTTGAAAGATGCGCAACGCAGCTCCGCATTTGTGTAGCACTGAACTTACAGTTAGATTTGAAGTTGTTCCTCATTTAGTCTGGTATTGAGAATTTCCAGTGTTGGCCATCATGACTTTACTTTCGCTTGTTTTGGTTGCTGTCTGCTAATCTATTGATTTGACCTGGAAATTGACCCTGCTATTGATGTATTAGTCCTCGCTACCTCTGCACGCTATACACGAATCCGACGGGGATGCCTCGAAAGGACACCCTCTCCGTCGCCCAGCCATTACTGGGGGGCATCTTGGCCACCAAACACACAGTACAACACACACCACCTCCGCATATTGGCCTTTTACGACTTAACGACGAAATAAGAATTTAACAACCTACCTTTTTTCGCATTTTTAACAATTTTCACAACCGTTTATTTTATGGATTTAAGGAAGGAATGATGTCAGGGGACTGGCCTAAACTGGAATTCTGAGGGCAAGTTTCTTACTGTTGTTGTAAAAATATGAAGGTTATCCTCTCCCATTTGCGTGACTGAATAACGCTTATGGTTAGAATACGTTGTTAAAAATTGGGTAATACGAGCCAACAGCCGCGTGATAAAATCTTTTTTCCTTAAAATTCAAACCTCCGACAAAAATAAAGTAACAGATACAGAATGTTGATATATTTCCGTGTAGGTGAAAATTGAATAGTTCCCAAGTAAAGACCGATCGTATTTGCTGAAAAACGTGACATCTTCCGAATGCGGGTTGTTGTTTTAGAAAAAACAGGGCGCTTATTTTGGTTTTTTACTGTACAGGATTAGTACGTGACATGTGCAACTAATTTAAACCATGTTTTAAAATGGAATTTTGTGAAAACAAAAATGCGTATTTAAAGCCAACTAAATGAAAATAATAAAAATAAAATAAGTTCATTCCACTTCATTAGAAGCTTGGCAGATTCGGTTGTTTTTCCATTTGGGGACCGATACATATGGTACGCTGCAGACATTCACATTCTTAATCTTCGTCATTGGAGAGTGAATTTTACCCGGTTCGTTTTGTCCATTTTTGGTACTTTTTTTATATCGCTATTTGTGCAGCCAAGAAATTTACATTTTTTTTCTGAGCCGCCCATTATGGTATACAAATGGATAACAGTGAAATAGTGTAGATTTTTGCCGTCAGAACTGATCAAAATGTATCGCTTCCATTGTGGTAACACGTACAACACGTAAACGCGGTGTATAACGAGAAATGCAAAAAGATTCCCCCCAGTCAGGGCGGATGGTGAGTGCGCCTCCCACGGCGTAGGGGCGAATATCGCCGTCGGATTCGGTATATAAGATTTCTTCTGCTTTGGCGATCATTGTGAAACCTGTCGACAACAACGATGTAATCTGATTCAGAGACATCCATGTTTGGTATAAAATTGGATGATTGGAGCCATGAATTTCAAAATATTGGGCTCGCTAATGTCTCGCCCAATATTTTTGGCATAGCTCGAACAATAAATACTGTGGAAATCATCCAATTTTATCATTATGTTGTTTTGGATCCATATTTTCCCACACTTGGATTCATACAAACTAATAATGGGTGAAATGGACGCTAATATGGTTGGAGATTCCAGCAGATGACGGACACAACAAAATTATGGTTATTAAAACTGGCAGAGAGTATAGGTCAGAAGTTCCCAAAGCAAATAATGGTTGTAATCTAGAGACTCTTCATATGAACACATATAACAAAAACTTTACCCAAAATGTCACACTACCATGAGAATATAACTATTCCGCTTTAAAAGGTTTGGCAATCACATAGGGAAGCTAGTATATCATGAAAGGAGAAGAATTACCAGTGAGCCTATAACGGAAGTTATTACATCACTGTGTTTCTAACAACAATGACCTTAGACGCATTAACAGGCGAACTCAGATTACGTGATGCGTTAAACTAAATGTCCCCACCCGAATGTCGCGATCACTAACATGCTAAATGCAAACCACAAATGTATGAAGTTCTACAATATGAACCCCACCCGTCCCCCTCCCAGACAACCCTGCCCGCCCCCCCCTCCCCTCCCGACCCCACCAGAACAGAACACCAAACCCCTCAACAACAGCAGCAGACATGCCGAGGCTTTCCTCCCGAGTGGCGACAATGGCTAATGAGATGATTAAAAGTACATGGTGAGGTAGTGGTAATGGCCATTACTACTGACCTTTGCACTGATTCCTATGGCTAGGTCCTCAATGGTTTGCTCACGTCCCATCTGATAGAAATACGTGCAAAAATCAACCCCTCACCTGTCACAGTCACTTTGACACCTGTAGGTCAAGATAAACAATCATGCATCGCAATTATAGCCCGCCCACAAAATATAATGAAACATGCCGAGAAAAGCAAAAATTTATAGGGATGTGGCTGTATTCTACGTTGTCCCCAAGGACCATCCCTTCTCTATTCAGAAGTTATGTAAAGTTGAAGTTGTAAATTTTTAACTATCACAAGTACATTGTTAATTTCACCATTCCATTTGATATACCAGTTTGTTCACCAACAAAGTCAATACCGTCTTTTTCCTTTCAAGTGCATTTTCATCTCTTCTTTTGAGAGGGAAAACTATTTTGTATTAAAAGAGTACAGAAATTTACTTGAGGGCAGATGTAAATTTGCTTTTAAAAAAAATACACGGAAGGTTATCCACAAATTGAATTGTACCAAATATTCAAGAATTGATATGCAAGAGATTGTCATTACTTGCAATAAATGTGATTATCATAGTGCATGCTGCTTGCCCGCTTTGTATGATGAAATTTACTGTCACTAAGCAAACAGTGTAAGAATTCGCTATCGGTGACTCAAGCAGCAAAGCGTCAAGACAATCAATCTATCTCCTGGCCCGCTCGAGCTGGTTGGCCCGCTTGGTTGCCACATTGAGTTGACTTGAAGTTAACTTTGAGCGGTGCTCATGAATGTTCAAGGCGAGCGCCCGCTTGAACTAATTAGCTCATCCTGCAAGTGGCATACCCCAATCGTCTTTCCCGTGAGCTGCAAGACACATTTACCACCTTAATGCACATTTTCATATGTCAAGTATCATTAACCCACCTGATGTCCCATTGCTACTGCTGCTGCTGATAGTAGAGAGTTGCTTTGCAAAGTTGCAATGCTTTTCTCAACATCATTTGATATCATGGTGAGAATGAACCTGTTGGTAAGCTCAGCAGATTACACCTGATTAAAGGCTGGGCCGCAGGCAAACTTCAATGGATGGTTTTAATCACGTGGAAACACGTCATCTCAGGCCAGTCCTGTAAATAACAACAATATAGATTATTCACACGCTTTCCCCCTCTACCATCTGTCAAAAGCTTATTACTTCATGGCCTGCTATGACTTCATGCAACCACATTCACTGGAGTTTTTAAAGGTCCCTTTTGGCAGTTTAAGTCTTTCAACAACTGGCAATTATCTCACCCTAACCCAAACTTCAAGATGGAACATCTTGATTTTGTTTGAACCATTATACACATGATTCAGTGGATGGCAACTTTTCAATTTCAGACATATAAAAATAAAGCATTTCCTTGGAACGCTTGTGTCATTTGCCATTGCAGTTTGTGAACGTGTTCAAAGGTCAATCATCAAGTACACCCATATGAGTCGGGCCAGTGGTTCTTCTGACAGTATGAAGTTAATGGATCAATGGGTAAAAAATACACGTCCTCGGACCGCATGTTCGCCTGCCGTCGCGGTTTTGTAAATGATAGGCTCATATGACCTTTGGACCTTGGAATGTTAACTTTGACCTCTCACAAGGCTAACTCGTATTTACGCGAGCGTAAAATATGTCCCGCCGAATATCTGCGATCATAAGTGATGACTGAAATAGCACAGGTCCACTCTAAATTTTGGCCCCCACTAGCTCGAAAACATTGTTACCTTTTGGTGAAATGACTCAAGAAATCTTAAAATTCATCATGTAAAAATCCTGACAATTCACTAATTTAGTAACTAGATAATTTATTCAATTGGCACACATTTTTGAAAAATCATGTGACCACATTTAAATGGGGCCACCGAGGTCTAGAAAGGGCAAAACACCATCATTTTTTCCCATTTTCCAAGAAATGTAACAGGCTGGCACCCAAAAGACTGACCACGTGTAACCACCAAACTAAAAAGAATACTCTTTACATGAAAACATGGGTACTACCTATGTTAATACCTTTTTGTGTTATACTTTTCCCCTCCACTAGCATTGACGTTGGATTTGCCTATCATTAGCTCATTTGCTATAATTTGCCCGAAATATGCCCAAAATTCTAATCAGGTCGAGAACTTCTCACCATTCGTTCACCAGTTACATCATATACGGGGCCTTACAGACTCAGAAAACTTGTACCCCAGCCTTGCGGGAAAATTTTTTCGTAAATTATGCAATTAGATACTTTAATTAGCATATTTTACACCCAAAATCAATAAGGTCGAGAACTCATCAACCGCTTCTTTCCACCAAGTTACATCATCGTAGCCCTCATGGAAACTCATAAATAGTCCACAATCTGGTCACAATGTTTACATTTCTGTGTAATGGACCTTTTTCCTTGACCTTTCCCCCACCCCCTGCCAGACCCAGGGAGGACCCTGGGGGTATGAATTACATGGTTAGTATGGGGGTTTCCCCTCCTACACTATACCCAAGTTAGGCTAGCTACTCATCCAGAAAAAAAGATATGACTAAATGTTCCAGGGTTAACATTTTTATCACGGAGATACATACGGACATACGGACTTACATACGGACATACGGACGAGCCCATTTTATATTCCCCTCCCGACTTCGTTCGGCGGGGACAACACATGAGGGATCCTGTTGGGCACGCTATGACTTAAGTTTGGTTCTAACTGAATTACTTTTACATTTTCAGCCTATCATACACTTGACTCACATGACCTTTGCCTTGGCATGTGACCTTTGATCTCATCAACAATGAAAGGATCCAATGTTGCCCTATGACTCAAGGTTGGTTTAAATCCATAGGCGTATGCGGATATCAGGACACTACCTGTGCTGTAAGAACATCAACAACAGACAAGGGGGGAAACATCTCTTGGTCTGGCCACTGTTGGAGCAACATGCACAGACAAGGACCTTGCCGAATTCAGTGCAGCAGCCAGACGTGTTACCCATCTCTGGCTGGATCATATTTGAGACCACCTTGTTTGGACACAAGAAAAGAAGAACAACACATCAACAGTGGACATAATGATCCCTATGTGTCTTCCAGCCTTAGGTGGCAACGAGAGATTTCACATATCATGTGTCCCTAAGTTCTGGATTTTTTGCCCTGATGTAAGCTTTCCATCAAACTGATATCCCCATCCGAAAGGGATTAAGCTGAGAAATGTTTCTTTGGTACAGAAATTTTGGAATTTCTAATTGCAGTAAGTGGAGGCAAATACAAAATTCACCTATGTTTTTAAATAGAGAAATAAGCATATCACAATCCCGTTTTTCCTCTCTTTTAGACATATGCTGTAGCCGAATACAAGGTAAAAATCTATTGAGTGTCTAATCTATATGAAATTACTATATGACACAATATTTGGAAGTGGCGTGGGTCTAGTGGGTTTAGCAAATCTTACCTCTGACAAAAGGGTCTCGGATCGAATCTCAGTGGGACCACTTGCTGGATTCATCGGGAACCCCATTTGGGATTTGATTTGTATACAGATATTGATTAAAACCTGAATGCCACGTTCTCCATGTTTCATTGTTAAGATGTGCCATGAACCATGAAGCTTGCAGTACCCACCGGGTGTGTTTTCTTGTGTGTGTTGAATGTTGGCAATATGGCGCTGTTAAGCTGTCTGCCTCCAAGTTGCATTGTTTTCTGTCAGTAATTAGTAAGTTGTAAAGTCTTCTAAGGCACTTTGGCCTACAGGCCAAATTTGAGATTAAAACATAACATAACATATTTATTTATCCAACAAATCATACATCGGTATAAACATATTACTACAATTGAATATATAAATTTTTGTATACATGAAATATATGAAGTGGAAGAGTACTGGAAAGTTAGCCGAATAAAGGCTTGTCAAGTCCCAGACTCTGTTTCTATTAATTTGTAATTATTTAAAAAAAGAAAAACCTTAATTTTAAATTTAAACGAAAGCGTATTTTGAGTTTTAACATGTTGATGGAGCGTATTCCATTGTTAATACCAATGAAGATTATAGATTTTACCATAAACCAAGTGTAATATGAGGTATTGAAAATCTGTGCATGGCTGTAGCTTAAGTGTGTTTTAGCATTTTTGTTACAAAACATGTTGTCGATGTGGAGGCAGCTGTTGTTGCTGATTTGTACTGAATGTCTCTCCAATATTATTATGTTTACAAATTAATATTTTTTAGTGGTTATAGTTAACAAACAAAGGATTAGAGTGCACTTCGTAATCACTGTGGCTCACTGATCTCGTGCCGGATTTGCAGATGTGCAGTTTTCCATGTCAGTGTGCATGCACTTGCCCATGCAGTGATACCTAGTGATATGTGAGGCAACAGGGTGTTATAGGAATAAAAGTGCAGTTTCAGGTAGAACGTGCTTTACTTTATATAAATTCCAATACTGATTGAACATTATTTTTTCCAGGTGAGATTTGGTCGATACTGATTCCTAAACTTAAAAAAATGCAAGGCAAGTAAACCATGATGATTGGTTAACGATGGAGATATTCAAAGAGGATTTAATTTTGTTTTATTGGGAGTGCCAAAACGCATATGTTAGTTTTTAGATTGCGTGAAAGTTGATTTGTCTTGAACCAGGTGTTAGTTTACTTATACCCTTATTCATTTTGTATTTGTGTTAATATCATGATGTGAGGTAATTTTGTAAATGAACTAGTATCATCTGCAGATAATTATAAAAGACAATTTCGGAGCAGAATGTGGAATATCATTAACAGGAAATAATAAAACAGGGTCATAAAATAGAGCAGCCTTGTGGCAACGTGTCGATCTGTTTAGTGAAGATTTGTGACTATTGTAATTCAACAAAATGCATGCTTGTTGTGTGGTTGGGTGTAATTTTTGAACCAATCCAAGACAATACCTCTGAAGCAATAGGATGTGATTGATGCATTTAGCTAAGCGGACATCATGAGTTATAGTGTCAAATGCTTGGAAAGGTCCAAAATACGCCAGCAGTTGTTTGATTGGATGGAAGCTGAGTAATTTTTGCACCAAGCTTTGTGATTGCCATACTGTAGAGTGTTGGGACGGTTATCCAAATTGATTTCAAAACGTATGTTGTGTTTGTCAATAAATGAAATGCATGTTAAAAAACAAGACGCTCTAACTTGTAGAAAAGCCAGGTATAGAACAGGAAATTGGCCTATAGTTAGTAAAATTATCTTTGCTATCTTTTTAGGAATAGGAATAGGAATGCTAGGAAAGGACTCTGGCAATTTTAAGTGATCAGGTACTGGGCCGGTTGTTAGTGACATGTTGGATATGATAGTAAGGGGAACGCTTAATTCAAAAGCAAGTTTTTTAATAATAATAGAGGGAATGAGTCCTGGACTGGAACTGGATTTTTTTGGATTTAAATTATGAAACTTTAATTACCCTCCTGCTGTGATGGAGTAAAGAAAATGTCTCTGATTGGGATTAGAGAGATAAGTTGAAAAGTTAGTATTAGATTTTGTATTTGCTGACCTGATTGGCCTATTTAATGAAGAAGTCATTAAATATCAGGACTTGTTGTAGGATCGTTATAATTGATCTTTAGGTTTAAATCGTATTACAAAATCTAGATTTTTTGTTTTTTTATTGTTATATTGTAGTATTTTCCTAGGTATTTTTATATTTTTTGTGCTTATTATTGATTACAAAATCAGTGCTTTTAGCAGTCCTTAATAGTTAATTACGTTTTATTAATTGTCTTATATTAGTCTAGTTTGTGGGGGGGTTCTGTTATTTTAAGTATGTTTATAACTATTACTCTTTTTATTTATAATTACTTAATCTTTAGTTATCCATGGTGAATTTTGGGTTTAGACTTAGATTTATGTTTTCTGGGTAAGTGGTGTGCAACCTTACGAGTAAAGATATTAAACATTTCAAAACGTTATGATAAGAATTGTTGATATCATCATATTTGGGAGATGTATCATTATTTCTGACATATCTTTTTTTAGAGCTATGAATAATTTTGAGAAGTCTCTAGCAACTTATAGTTTTTGCTTTTATTTAAGTCCATTGAATATTGGTTAATGTGAAGTGGACCGATGGTCAGTTATTTAATAGTAAGATTCCACATTATGTAAGCATTATTGTGAATTATTATCTATTAAGGTAGCACTTTATCAGTTATAAGGTGGTCTAAGTATTAATGGGTAGCAGGAATACGAGTATATCATGTCAATGGAAAGTTACTTAGGTTTGTCATCTTTTAAGGTATCTATTAAATCACCCATAAATCAGGTTAAACTAAACCCTTGAATTATTATTATATTGGGGGCCTTCAAATCTTCGCAGGCACCTTTAACGGGCAGCTGGCAGTAAGGCCATGGTAAACTTTTACCACCTATGCATTTATTATTTTGAACTGCACCAGGCAGAACCCAATAGAACCCATATTGCTAATGCGTACATTTTATAAGGGAACCTCATTGAACAGCGGGAATATTTAGGGTAATAAGAAGTTCTGATTTGGAACACAAAACACACACTGCACACACATGAGCCTAGGCACATAATACCAAATAATCTTATGTGCCACTCTGTTTGCAGATATTGAAACTGGCACTATGTGTCATGACAAGTTTACCTGGTGATTGTAAGCCTGGTTGCTATAGGAGCTGTTATGTGAACCTGTGACTGAGATCCATGGCGGCTGTCATTAACTCAAGCTGATCTCTGGGCTCTCTATGCCACTGGCTTGATGCATTAACGTACCTTAAATGGACAAACAGAAAAGATGCCAACATGTAATAGACTCTATGAAATGAAATTAAGATAGGATCCCAAAAACACATTGTCAAAAAATTAAGGAATTGTTGTGCTTACCCCACTAAACATGTCCTCCCTAGTTCAACGTTGTTAATGTAAATTTGTATACTTAATAACAGACCATCAATAAAAAAAATACAGCAAGTAAACTTGCGAATCCCCTGGCAAATGGCAGTCTGGAACATTTGACCTTGGTGACCGTTGACCTTGGTTCATGACCTTGACAATATCCACACATGAGGAACCCCTATTGCACGTTACCCCAAGTTGTTTAAACCGACGTAAACTTTAGAAGAGCCGCGGAAAACAAAAAACTAACCAAAAACTACCAAAAACTGAACAAAACATACATAACATACATACATACGGACATCGCACCCTCGCAATATCCCCCTCTGTTTTCAAGCCAGGATAACAAAACAGGTATCACAGGCTTAACAACAGTGGGTACAAGAAAACCAAACAAGCACAAACAAAATCTTCACAGATCAAAGTGTTTAAAAGAGACCGAAAGTTTGCCAGTGTTGAGCATAACGATATGTTGAGGAGTTTGGTCCCCGAGAGATGGTCAGCAAAGAAGCTGTGAAAGTGTGAGGTTGGTGTTTTTGAGCTCAAAATTACGGGGTCAACATAAAATAGTCAATAATAATGACAATTACTGGTAATCTGTGCAGGCAGTGTTGTAAGTACTAGCCCCGATGTGACTCAAATTTACCCCTGTACTATTTAACCCTAGTTACAATATTCCACATATTTCCCAGAGGTTGACCCAAATTGGATTCAGCACCCTTTAACTATAGGAGACAAACATCTTAAAACTACTTTCCCAATCTTTGAGAACAGGAATTTCATTTATAACCCTACCATTATGCTCCAATGTATATCCCCATTAGGATCCTGGTCGCAGAGGGCGGTACAAGTCTAGTCGCCCCAAACAGTCGCCCCCACGCCAACTCGCCCCCCCAGATAAAACCAAAGTCGCCCCCCCCACAGTAAACCAAGTCGCCCCCGTGCCAAGTCGCCACCCAGGCCAAGTCGCCCACAGTAAAACAAGTCGCCCCCAAACCAAGTCGCCCATGCCAAGTCGCCCCCAACACCCCAAGTAGCCCCCACTTACACCAACTCGGACACCAGCACACACAGTGACCCCCAACACACATTTGACAAAAAACACATTTTTTTTTCGGTCTCATTAATCGAATGTGTGGACGTATGCGTTACAAAATAAGGAGGGTCTGGCCCACGCAACAACTTCGATTGCGGGGCTAGTTTAAATGTTATTTATTTATATGTAAAAAACACAAATATAGGAGTTGTGAGTGCGTATAATAAGCAAAAAACTCCAGAAAGCAGAGGGAATCCGTGTCCGCCGCAAAAACTCACGATTCGGTTCTCCATATTTTTAACAGTTTTATTGTATTTTAAAACTCAATATTAGAGTTTCTGAGTATAATAGTGAACAACTCCAAAATCAGAGGGTCTGTTTCACCCACAAAAACTCCGATTTCGGGGTTCTCCAGATTTGTTTAGATTTTTATTTGAAATAATGTTTTTATTTAAAAAATGGCTTCCCTCAGGCAGTGCATATGGTCCCATAAAGGATGGAAAGGTCTTACGTAGCACACCACGTGCCAAAGGCTTCTCTCGGAAACAAGAAGGACCTCTTATGTCAACTTTAAATAACAGAGTGAAACTTGTAAGTGCTTGTAGGACCAATAGAGGAAGATCTTTTGTGGAACAGTTCCAAGAATTATGGTTGTTCTCTTGATACTGTCTCCCATCACGTTCAATGCATTTGTTATGTTTATTGACTTGCAATGACACTATGCCTTATTCATTGTCTCTAAAGGACACTTATGTTTTCCTACTGTGTTTGAGTGGCCTTTGCCAGCTTAGTATTTATACTTGTGTTCTAATTCGACTGAAGAGATATGTGGACTAACACCTTAAAGGAAAACAGTTCGTATCGAATAAGCCTTTAATTACCAGATTCACTATGTTATTTTTATTGTCTATTTAAAAAAACTCTAATATATCAGAATTGCTGCATAATACACAAAAAAAGCCAAACAGAGGGTCTGTGTCCACCACAAATACTCTGATATCTGGGTTCTCCATAATTTAAAAAAAAAATATTTATATTAAAAACGATAATGTCAGAGTTTCTGCGTATAAACGGCAACAACTCAAAAACAGAGGGTATCTGTTTCCACTGCAAAAAAGCTCGGATTCCGGGGTTCTGTGTATGTTTAATATTTAGGCTCTGCGTTAACTTCTTATAAACTCCAAAATCAGGACAATGTGCGTTCACCTCAAAACTTCAAAATCAGATTTTGTGTTTAAATAATTTTTAAAACTCCAATGTCGGAGATCCTGTGTATAATACGCACAAACTCAAAATTCGGAGGCCCTGTGTCCGCTGCTCAAACTCCGCGCCGGTTCCTGTATTTTGTACAACGATTGCGCGATTTTATGTCGCAACCGGTTTACAAGACCAGTCTTGTCTAATCATAAAGTGCATTGACTCAAGGATTTTTCGGGCATGATTTATTGGTTTAATAAAACTCACACCACATATGAAAGGTGATAAACAACAACATATTTACAATAAAAATCTAAAATTAATCATTGAGTTTTATAATTCGGGAACAGACAATGTTTTGATGAGCGAAATGACGACCAACAATATTGTTGATGAGGCGAAATGACACGCCATTTTTGTCAAAAATAACATTCCTTCCGGTCACTTGCCAAAATATCAAATCAAAATCTAATTTAGTTGTTATTTGTCCAAATTCAAGATTAAAATTATTATTTGAAGCAACAAATAACTCTTATTTTTGACAGTTAAAGGGATTAGCAGCGATTGCTAACCGAAACATCGAAAAAAATCATCAAAAATTCATATTTTTATATTTTGTTATGACCATGGATATGCGACATAAACCTGCAGGGTGGCTTGAAATACCGTGTATTAAAGACAAGGGCAGTACTTTTTATCCAGATTTCTTTAATTTCTATACGTGAGTATATAAATTCCGACTGATATCGAAAAAGACTTTCCCGGTGAAATCACGCATTTTCAGCGTGATATTGTGCATGATGATCAAGACAGTTTGACCCAACACAAACATGATTGATATTGTTTATTCTGTACGTGTAAAACCACAATCAGCTTTTATTGTAGATTCTGAGACTCCATCGCCTATGTCTATTGGCGGGAGACGGTATGACAGAAGTTCCTCAAAATCCAATTTATTTCACTATTTGGTGTTGTTTCTACAGTAAAAATTAAAGCAGTTATAGGGAATTGTACACACTTTGTCCTGGATTTATAAAAAAACAGTTTAAAAAATGCATGTCCACATTTTTTCGATTCTGTCTCTCATTATCGCTGCTAATCCCTTTAAGAAATATTTAACGAAGGTTATATTGCGGCTCAAATTTCCTACTGAAAAAGACAATGAATGAGTCATTGGTGATTGGAATTCAGCATACCTACAGCACATTCAAAAATTGAGTGGGTATTTTTAATTTCTTTATCCACATCATAAAAATTAATTCAAAAACACCGAATGAAGAATGTCTTTTGAACATAATTCCTTGTTAAAAAAAATTGGAATGTACATTAATGAAGTTCAATGATTTATCATAGGAAAAGGAATCCCCAATTTAGGCCTATACAATCATTCGGGAAAATTAAAATGATAGAAATCAAGAAAAGGAATGAATATGAGACTTCACGACTTTACTGGCTATATTATAACGCCGTAGTTATAATCTTGTTCATCATAATATTGTATACCATGCATAACCAAGTAATAGGACCCTGATTGACCATTGATCACCCATCCACAACAGAATTCACATAGGAATACGGACCTATAACAGACAGAACAAGTTTATACCTTCAATCCATGAATTCGTAGGGTCACGCGCAAGCTTGATCACCCGGTCTTTTAATATTTGGAGGGAATTGTTTGAAAAGTACGCCGAATCATAGTCAAAAGACGGTAGTAAACAAATACATTTTCTTTCCACGGAAACTGCGAAAAAAATTACAACTTTTGGGCCCAAATACATCTTACAAGATGAGAGCGAGCATTGGGATCAAATATTTCAGAAATCATAGGCTAGATGTTAAACGTAAATGCCTTCATAAAAGCAGAGCGAAAAATGTTGCAAGTTCGGGTGTTCCATCGTGAGCGTACGTAAATATGAAATGCGAAATGTTGGGAAGAGGTGGGGCATTCTTAGATATGATATTGCCATATTCAATTATTTCCTTTACCCAAAATATATTTTAGGTATTTCTAGTTCTTGACATTGAGTCACTTTGGAATCTTTGTATGGAGAGTTACCTTTTTGGTATTTTATGATCCTAGTGTAATTTGCGGCCGACCCCACGTTAATTAATCAAACAAATTTTATTTTGTTCTTTCACAAACAGAAAAATACACAATGAAAATGATCAAATATTGAATAAAAAAATGAAAATTTACAGTACATTAAGCTATAAATGCAATTTACGAGGGTCATCTAGCCGATGTGGTGCTTTCAATTTCAATGTAGTCGCTTGCAAAAGATTGACTTTTGTAGTTGTTTCCTATTTTAGGAATAAACATCAGCCGTTTTAACAAAGCCCTATAGTGTTAAAATGGCAAATTTCCAGTACATTTAATGATTTCTAAAGTATTATATTTCAAAGAAAAATCAATGAACAGCATCACAGCCTAAAACTTAAGATAGGAAGATATTTGGAATGATGCGATATTGTAAGGGTGGCATTCCTTTTCAGAGTTTACGAATGGTTACCCGCTATGATGTAGGGTTAGGGCCCTATGGGTGTAGGAGTCTGACAACTTAACAACTGAAATATTAAGGCAAATGGTTTGTCTAAGCGTTTTTTAACTCATGTATAACTCTTTGATGGATAATCGACAGGCATGAATCAAGTGGAAAGTTATGAATACTTTCCATGGTTTGGCTTCCCCCATGCGGCCTGTCCTTTCGAACTATTGGTGGCGAATGCTGCCTGGCGTTGCGCATTCGGCCCACATGGACTACCACGTATTCCCTAGACTATGCTTCTGTGTCCCGTTCACCCGCTGAAATCTCGTCTTCTTGTATTGTTGCCAGGTATTCTGCAGTCTATCGGGCTCGGGTGTTCAGACTTCGTCTCTAGACAGTCTTCCTCGACCCTGTAATACAGATATTCGCATTAGGATTTAGTCTCAACCTTGCCCAACGGACTTCTCCCTACGTTACGATATAAGTTGTCAGCTTGTGTTTTACCTTACCCTTTGCGGCCCGCCATGTCCTCTGGGATCCTTCCCCCGTGTTGCTACTCGCTCACCCTTATCAGGGGTTCTGCGTCCTCTCATTTCTTATTCACCCCGTTTCTCTTTCACAGAGACCCGTATCTCCCGGCTCCACATTCGCTTGCGCGTACCTCATTCCGACACCGTCGCCCCCCTAATCTTTAGGTCACGTCTTCACCTCCTTTGACCATTTTCGCTACCCGAATGCCCGCTGGAACCAAATTCCCGATTAACGTGTCTTCCAGTTTTTCATGTGGCACCACCCCCTAAAACGCCGTGTTCCGTACCATTGTTCTTCTCACTTCCCCTTCCCCGCCTATCCCATCACCCAGCCCTTTCTTCTCCCTGCCCTTAAAGCCCTCTTTCCTTAATGCTCATACACATCTAAGCATTCCCTCCCCGTAGACCTGCCTTATTCGCTTCGACCATTCCTTCCTCGTCTACCGCTATCTCTGGTAACCTCACGTCCAATATCGTGGTGTCTGATGAATCTCCACTGCTCCATCCTCTAACCGCCATCATCGCGTCTTTCCCATTGCCTTTTTTCCTACTGATTGTGCTCTTCTTTCATCCGGGACTCTCTACTTTTCCTTGACTATCACGCCAACATCAAAAGTCCCCCCATAACTACATCCAGTGGAACGCCCTTTTTGCATTCTCGATCTCTCCACGGAGGACTTTGGACTTTTAGAATAGTTTCCAGAGTAGTCTTTATATCAGTCGGTCACGAGATGTTTCAGAGAGAGAGAGCGAAGAGAAGGGGGAAAAAAAGGAACGGAGGAATGCAGAATCATATTAAAGGTGGGTGTTCCGATTTACCCGGAAGTAGTATCGATTTTGCTATAAGATGAAAGGCCGTGTTTTCTCATTGTCTGTCCTGAAATTTGAGCCCTTATAATCCATCTCATTCCCACGATATAAATAACAAAAACCCGGATTTATGGTTAGGAACTAACCATCGATATTAGCACAGTATTGAATATGGCTTTGTTAATATGCATTATTGCTTCTACCATCAAAACCCCAAGTTTGTTTCCCACGTACTTGATGGGGCGTATGTTGCAAGTGCCGGCTCTCAGATAAAGTAGAGACACAATCGACATAGACATAAATCGGGAACAAGCACTGTAAAGCATTTTAGAGTAACAAGATCTTTTTCCCAAAGCGTTTTTCTCAAAATGAGAAACATTGGAAATTCCACCCATTTGGACTGAAGGATTTCCACGGGAAATTCCAACCGTTTGGACTGAAGGTTTACTCTTTTGAGATAGCATAAATGTTTTGATTACTCAAACAGTTATTCGAGGTTACTTTGGAAAACTTTACATGGATAATATCGATAGTCTCTTTTGGTCGTCCTTGTTCAGGGGGAACAATATAAAGCTTTCTCGAGTGGTTATCCCCATGCATCTTACCACACCTTCAATTTATTACTCTCTGGCCCTTTGCTGGGCATATGGGAAAAACAGAGGAATACTTAAAGTCTGACTCAGAGATTTCGAAATATTACTAGTGGGGAGCCCGCGTGCGAGCGGGCCCCCGCTAGCAGAGTATACCCGCTAGATGACCCCTGGATGACCTTCTGACCCCCCCCCAAATGACCCCCTCGAAAACGTGACACAAAACTCGTACGGGCTCTCCACCTACCAAAATTCACCCCTTCCCCGTATCCGTATGATTAAAGGGCGGCGAAACGCATAGCCGGACAAACAAACAAAGGTGTTTTTTTTAGAATATAGATTTTTTTTGTGTGTAGCAATTAAAAATAGTCAACTAGAACTAAAAGATACTCACCTAAAATGCTCAATTTCCAAAGTTAGAGATGAATCGGTTTTTACGTTTTCATGCAGTACACAGTTATGTACAGTATAACAGGCAGGATACTATAACAAAATTTCCGGATCCGGAATTTTTAAACAAAGTTGCGATTTTATATAAGAAGGACTTCGATTTGAGCTTAAAGCTTTTCACCATTCAGTGATTATCTATGGACAAAGCATGAAGGTATATGCAAAAAACCAATTTGTTTAAAAATTGAGGGCGCCTTCCACGGGAAATCTCTGGGCAGCCTTTAAGTTTCCTGAATAGGGACCCAGGGTAAAGAATAAATAAACAAACAAAACAAACAAATACTCTTCACAGTTTGATTATATTTTTTACATTGTTTTCCCACAATTCGTATGTTTCGTATAATATTACTTTGCTGTCACATGTTGTATATAGGTATATAATGATTATCTATTATTGTATATGTATTTTTATTTTTTCTATTATTCTAACTAAAAAAGGGGGGGGGGGGAGTTGTAGTATGATTAAGCATACCATTGCCCTTACTTTTGTACTAACCCAACCCAACTTCCAATTATTTTCCCTTAGTTTGATCATAATATCTAAGCTACATTTCTACTGTAGGATCAATTCTGATGTATCAAATATTGGATGTGTATGGTGAAGATGTATGAATAAAACCGTCTGAATCGTGACTCTTATGATACATGCGAAACGAATTCTACGAGGATCGCTTGGTATCCCTTGCAAAATTTATGT